>CM065385.1:47620000-47662500 GCA_033060915.1 Euryodendron excelsum | reverse complement strand
TAAAACAAGAGTTGCAATGTCGTGGAGTGAAAAACGTGGACGAAGCTATTGCGGTGGCCGAGTCCCTCATGGAATATCAAAGAAGTGATAAAGATGAGTCCTCCAAACCTAAGCATCTCAATATTAATTCTGCTAAAGGTGGGAGAGATAAGGGTAAAGGTACAACCAAAGGAGGTGATGGCAAACCTTCCTCAAGGAAAGAGTATGAAGACAAGAAGAAGACATACTCCTCTCGGATTAGTTGTTTTGCGTGCAAAGGGCCACACCACATGAGGAAATGCCCCAAGCTTAAGTCATTGGCTGCCATGGTGGAAGAGCAGAAAGCTCATACTAGCCAAGACCAAGATATGACACATGTGGGATCAATACGGCTTTTCAACACTTTGAAAGCTAAACCTTTGCCCCAAGCAAATGAAAACAAACGGCTTTTGTACGTGGAGGTACTGTTGAATGGGAAGCCCTCTCAAGTAATGGTGGACACCGGTGCAACTCATAATTTCATCACTCCGGATGAGGCCAAGAGGATTAGCCTAAGGGTTTCTAATGGTGGGGGATGGCTTAAGACAGTCAACACTGCGGCTAAACCCTTCAACGGCGTAACTCGCGGAGTTGAGTTATGCGTTGGCACTTGGAAAGGAACGGTGGATTTCTCAGTGGCACCTATGGATGACTTTAAGATTATTATTGGCATGGAGTTCCTACGAAGGGTGAACATATTTCCTATACCATATTATGACTCTATGTGCATTCTGGAGAAGGGCTCGCCTTGCATGGTTCCAGCATTACCAAGACCCCAGATTATGAAGACCTTATCAGCTATGCAAGTAAAGAAGGGCTTGAAGAAGAAAGAAGTTACTTACCTTGCAACTTTAAAAGTAGTGGATCTTATAGACGAGTCTTATGAAGACCTTCCCCAAGAAATCAAGGATGCCTTAATGAGTATAAGGACGTGATGCCACCAGAGTTGCCAAAACGATTACCACCTAAGCGTAAGGTGGATCATAAGATCGAGTTAGAACCAGGAGCAAAGCCACCCGCCATGGCACCCTACAGGATGGTACCGCCAGAGTTGGAAGAGCTTAGGAGACAACTAAAAGAATTGCTTGATGCGGGACAAATCAGACCATCAAAAGCGCCTTATGGGGCATCAGTATTATTCCAAAAGAAACAAAATGGTTCCCTAAGACTGTGCATTGACTACCAAGCCCTCAACAAGGTAACTATCAAGAATAAATATCCTATTTCCTTGATAGCTGACTTGTTTGACAGGCTTAGAAATGCCAAGTACTTCACTAAAGTGGACTTGAGGTCGGGTTATTATCAAGTTCGCATCGCTGAAGGATATAAGCCCAAGACCACTTCTGTGACGAGATACGAGTCCTTCGAGTGGTTGGTCATGCTTTTTGGCTTGACTAATGCACCCGCGACATTTTGCACTCTCATGAACAAGATCTTCCACCCTTATCTTGATCAGTTCGTGGTGATATATTTCGATGATATCATTATATACAGTAACAACTTGGAGGAGCACGTGGAACATCTGCGAACTATGTTCAAGATATTGCGGGAGAATGAACTCTACATTAAGAAGGAGAAGTGCTCATTTGCTAAAGAAGAGGTGCATTTCCTTGGCCATGTCATAAAGGAAGAGATCCTTATGATGGATGATCAGAAGGTGCAGGCCATCAAAGATTGGGAGCCACCTACTAAAGTCTCCGAGCTAAGATCTTTTCTCGACTTAGTAAACTACTACAAGCAGTTCATGGAAGAACTTGTCTTAGCTCTCCCAGACTACTCCAAGACTTTTGAGGTACATACGGATGCCTTTGACTTTACTATTGGGGGTGTGCTAATGCAGGAAAGACACCCCATAGCCTATGAGAGTGGCAAACTTAACAAGACAGAACGGCGCTACACAATGTAAGAGAAGGAAATGACTGTTGTGGTCCATTGTCTATGTAAGTGGGATTCTTCGGAAAGGCTGGGCCGATCTCTCAAGCCCAACGTGGATGAGTCCAAACTTCTTCCTGCAAGACGAATGGGTTAGAATGGGTCGACCCTGGGTGGGTCGATCTCACTCCGAAGGTTAAGTCAGCAAACTTTTATCGAGAAGTATGAATGGGAGTGGTGTAAGTCAGGGGTTCGTTTTTCATACCTGGCTCTCGATTCCTCGGGCTTTTTATAGTCCTTCGGGGAGTTTTTTCTTTGGCCTATCAGCTGGCTCTCATGGTCTGCTGGTTAGGCATCATCATTGACGCCGCCTGGCCACCTGCAGCGTCTGGCGCATCGTCGTGGGGGGATTCCGGCTGACCAGACGTGCACGTCGACGTTTGTGTGGGCGGCCACTCGTGCATTAAATGCAAGTTAACTCCGCATTTAATGCTCTAAGACCGCCAGCGGTTTACGCAAACCGTTGGCTGTCCGGGCCACGCTGGGAGGAGGTCGGTAATTTGGGCCGGCCTTTCCTCATAACTAGTTTGGGCCCCAACTTTTAATTCGAACAGATTGGGCCTCGCCCATTGGGTTGGGCCGGGGGTTATTTCCCCACAATTGCCCCCCAGCCATTGCGTCGATTCAGCTTTTGAAACGGCCAAAGGTTGTAACGGTCACCTGACCGCACAAACGGCGGGGATTTAAAAAAAAACCTATTGATGAGGCGTTATCGAATCGACGGCCGACGTGACGCTTCGGCAGAGCGTCATGATTAACGTCGTTTTCCCGCGTATGAACCGACGGCTCTGGCGTGTATAAAATAATGATGCCCTAACTGGTTGCGGGAAAACACTTGCTCTTTTTCTACTTCCCTGCCTCTTGAATCACGAGTGCGTCGACTGTTTCGGCACCCAACACTGTAAGTGTCCCTCGAGCCCGCAACTCTTTCGCTCTTCACTGTACTTTTTGTGTGTCGACGATTGCCCCCCGATGGCATCCCGTCTTCGTAAAATGTTAGATGGTCCGTCGGCCCTTGCTTCGTTCAGGGCCAGGTTCGAAATCCCAGACGAGATCGGCTTAGAGTTGGTCGACCCTGATGACTTCCGTATGGGCGAGACCGAAAAGGGAGTGCCATTCCCGGTCATCGCCATTGTCGAAGGGGGGCTCAGGTTTCCCCTCCACCCTCTTCTTCAGAAGTTCATAGTAAAAAGTAATGTGTCACCTTCCCAGTTAGCGTCGAATGTGTATAGGATCTTCTTCGGTATGCTTGAAATAAATCGGCGACTGGGGGTAAACCTGGGCCTCGCCGAACTGGACTACTGTTACACCCTTTGCAAAGTCGGAGGTAGTTACAAGGTTTACCTCCGGGTAATAAAGAAGTCCTTAGAGTTAGTGAAGTGTCTGCCTTCCTCAGGGAAGGGCGTTGACGATGTAAGGGTTTGGGTAACTGGTCCATGGGAGTTCGGCAGTGTTCCCGAGAAGGATAGACCGGCGATTCGGTGCCCTAGGAAGCCCGTTGAACTAGGTTTGATGCCGATCTTCTCAGACTGCGTATCAGTTTAAGTTTCAGCCCGCATCCATACTAACTCTCGAACTTCTTTGCAGACACAAGGAAGCGGTCGAAAGCTCGCGACTGGTTGGTTAACTCTGACGACCTCAACAAAGTCTTGAACTACGTTGGTAAAGGTCGGCTACGGCACATAGCTCGTGCAGCACATATCTTGCTCTCCTATCCGCTGCGATACTCGACTTTTACTGCCGAGACGGGAGTCCCCCCGAGCGTACTAGCAAGATTGGCGGACGAAGGCGCTGAAGGGGACTTTGAAGAAATCCCTACTGGCATAGCGATCGAGAGGGCGCGCATCCCTACAGGCGTGACAGTCGCGGTTGCTCCCCCGTCTGCATCGCCTGGCGAAGAACGGCAAGAAGAGCGATCCAAATCACACAGTTCGGCGTCCACTTCGTCACCATACACCGTACCCGACCGCCGAGTTGTGATTCCCATCCGAACGAGTGATTCGAGCCCATCACCCAACGATATGGACGGCATGAGTCTGAAGGAAAGAATGTTTGCTCTGGCGGGACAGCCGCTGAGGTCGGCTACTCCCACCCCTGCGGAATCTCCAACAGCCGAGCCGGTGGCAGCACCCGTGGAGGTGGCCACAACCGTGCAACAGAGGCCAGAGACGCGGCAACAAAGAAAAAGAAGGCCCGATGTCACTCCAACTCATGCGCCCAAGAAGATGAAAGGCAAAGCCACGGTGGACGAGGTCGGCGAGACAATGACCATTACTCCGGACATTTTGGGTCGTCCAATGACGACAGCAGATTCCATGATCGATCAGCCCGAGGTCGCTTTTGGTGTTTTGAAAAGTGTCCTTCAGAAAAAGGACGTGGCGAAGCTGGGCGAAGCAAGCGACTCGGCCGTCTTTATGAGCGCCTTCCATGATTCCGTACTGGTAAGACGGCTATGACTCTCGGTGACTACAGTCCTCTTAGGTACTCGACCTAACAACAACCTTCTCCAATTTGTGTAGGGCTGCCTAAATTCCTTGGAGGCGATGACACGCTTCCAAAAGCTTGCCGAGGTTCACCAGCAACATATTGAAGAGCACGGGCGTCTGAAGCTTGAATGGATTGAAGCAAATAAGGAGCGGATTACCTTCAAGAAGCAAGCCGAGTAGGCTTCCGCCGAGCTTTTGCTGACGAAGGCCGACTTCGAGAAGAGGGACAAGGATCTGGCCGACCTTGAGAGAAAGTTTGACGTGCAGTCCGTGGATCTGCACAAGGCCAACGAGGAGGTGGAGACACTTAAAGCAGAAGTGGCCAAGCTGAAGGCGGAGGAGGAGGCTATATTGAAGCGTGGTGAAGAGAGGGGAGCCAAGAATTTGGCTCAAGAGATGATGGACCTCAGTCGCACCATTTTCCGACAGGGCTGGAATGGTGCCCTTATCGTGGCAGAGTTGGATAAGGCCTCCGATGTGTGGGGTCTTTGCCCGGACTATTTCGACACTACCGAGGAGGGCGTCGTTTGTCCGAAGAAAGTCCTAGCCAATGCCCAATATGCACGGGAGCTTAGGTTAAAGGACGCGGCCGAAGCTGCTGCTGCTGCTGAGAAGGAGAGAGTTGAAGGCTTGAAGATCACAGCTGTGCCTCCGGAGGACGTGGTAGAAGTCTTGCCGGTGGTGTCTGCAGAGCCGGGGGAGGAGTTGGCGTAGTTTTTCTTTCTCCTTCTCTATTTTTTATAACCATCAGTACATTTTTAATGAGAAGAGCTCGTTTGTTTGTTTACTACTGGATCTCCTTCATTTGATTTTATCGTTTAGACTTAATTTTTCTTTCTTTAGCTTTTCTTGGCCGGTCTGTGCAATTTGGGCAGAATCGACACTTGAATTTAGTTTTTCTCTAGCCGTCCTGCCCAACATGGGCAGGACCACGTCTTTACCCATGGTTTTTGTTTTGACCTTCTTTGGCCGACCTGTCCATCTTGGGCAGGACCAGGTTTTTACACTTGGTTTTTGCTTTGGCCATCTTAGGCCGACCTGCCCAACTTGGACAGGACCAGGTTTCTACACTTGGTTTTTGCTTTGGCCTTCTTTGGCCGACCTGCCCAACTTGGACAGGACCAAGTTTTTACACTTGGTTTTTGCTTTGGCCTTCTTTGGCCGACCTGCCCAACTTGGACAGGACCAAGTTTTTACACTTGGTTTTTGCTTTGGCCATCTTAGGCCGACCTGCCCAACTTGGACAGGACCAAGTTTTTACACTTGGTTTTTGTTTTGGCCTTCTTTGGCCGACCTGCCCAACTTGGACAGGACCAAGTTTTTACACTTGGTTTTTGTTTTGGCCTTCTTTGGCCGACCTGCCCAACTTGGACAGGACCAAGTTTTTACACTTGTTTTTTGCTTTGGCCTTCTTTGGCCGACCTGCCCAACTTGGACAGGACCAAGTTTTTACACTTGGTTTTTGCTTTGGCCTTCTTTGGCCGACCTGCCCAACTTGGACAGGACCAAGTTTTTACACTTGGTTTTTGCTTTGGCCTTCTTTGGCTGACCTGCCCAACTTGGATAGGACCAAGTTTTTACACTTGGTTTTTGCTTTGGCCTTCTTTGGCCGACCTGCCCAACTTGGACAGGACCAAATTTTTACACTTAATTTTTGCTTTGGTCCGAGTGGGGTCGTTTGAACAATTCTTCATTTTCATTGATTCTTCAGCTGAGCTTTATACATCTTGGGGACTGTTACAGTGTTTGGGGTTTCATATTACTGGTAGAACTTCCTCAGGTTGGTCGCGTTCCAAGGTCGTGGCAATGGTTGCCCTTCTTCAACGGTCTCAAGTCTGTACGCGCCGATGCCGACCTGGGATGTGACTCTGTAGGGGCCTTCCCAATTGGGGCCGAGCTTCCCATCTGCCGCCTTCTTGGTTGCCCCTAATACTTTGCGTAAAACCAGATCTCCTGGAGCAAACTTTCTTGGGCGGACCCGCTTGTTGTAAGAGCGTTTGAACTGTCGCTGATACTCTGTGAGTTTGATCAAAGCGGCTTCCCTTCTCTCTTCGACAAGATCCAGATCTCTCGCAACCGTTTAGTCATTGACATCGGTGTCGAAAGCTGCCGACCTGATAGTTGGTAGTTCGATCTCCAGGGGGATGACTGCCTCCACCCCGTATGCCAAGGAGAACGGTGTTTCTCCCGTGGACCTTCTTGGGGTTGTTCGGTAGGACCACAAGACATTGGGTAGCTCTTCCGTCCACTTCCCCTTGGCTTTTTCAAGACGTTTCTTGACTCCGTTCAGCATGGTTTTATTTGAAATTTCGGCTTGCCCGTTGCATTGGGGGTAGGCTGGCGTTGAGTAATAGTTCCTGATCCCCAATCCTTCGCAAAATGATCTGAAGACATTACCGTCGAACTGGGTGCCGTTATCTGATACGATGGCACGGGGCAACCCGAATCTGGTGACAATGCTTTTCCATACGAACCTTTTGGCGTCAGTTTCCCTGATGTTTGATAAAGGTTCGGCTTCCACCCATTTGGTAAAGTAATCCGTGGCCATGATGAGGAACCTTTTGTTGCCCGGAGCCCGAGGCAAAGGCCCGATAATGTCCAGTCCCCACTGAGCGAAAGGCCACGGACTAGTGATGGAAGCAAGATCTTCTGCTGGCTGGTGGATAATGGGGGAAAACCTCTGACATTTGTCGCACTTCAGGACGTACTGGGCTGCATCCTTCTGCATGTAAGGCCACCAGTATCCCTGTGAGATGGCTCGGTGTGCGACCGATCTACCGCCGACGGGACTTCCACATATCCCTTCATGGATTTCGAACAAGACGCTCTGTACTTGGTCCGGATGAACGCAGTGCAAATAAGGGCCTGTAAAAGAACGTCTGTAAAGTTCCTTACCTGGTGACAGCCAATACCTGAGAGATGCATGCTTGATTCGCCGAGCTTCAGCCTTATCGTCTGGTAGCTTGTCTGTGTCGAGGTAAGAAATGATTGGGTCCATCCATGATGGTCCCAGCCTCTCCGCTGTCAAGGCTTCGTCCTCCTCGCGGAAAATGCTGGGATTGGCAAGGGTTTCCATGGTGACCGTCCTTCTCGAACCTGATTTCAGAGCCGTAGCCAGGGTCGCCAAGGCATCCGCATGTGAGTTGTTATCTCGGCTAATCTGTCGAAGCTTGTAGTTTTTAAATTGGCTCAGAAGTTCCTTGGCCTTTGCTACGTACAACATCATTCTGTCGTTCTTTGCAATGTATTCCCCTGTGATTTGATTTACGACAAGTAAGGAGTCCGAGTAAATGACGATTTCGGGAATTCGAAGTTCGATGGCTCGACGTATTCCGGCGAGCAAGGCCTCGTATTCTGACTCATTGTTGGAAGCAGTAAATTCCAACTTGATGGCTTGCTCGATGGTTAGACCATCTGGTGTAACGAGTACGATGCCCGATCCTGCCCCCCGGTCATTGGAAGCACCGTCCACGTAGAGTTTCCAATGATCAGATTGTTCTCAAAGATCCAGGGGGATTTCGTGTTGCGGTTGGCCCGTGGCCGGGGTCCCTTCTACTTCTGGTGAAATTTCGACAAAGAACTCCGCAATAAAATCAGCGAGAACCTGCCCCTTCACTGCCGATCTAGGCTGGAACTTGATGTCAAACTCTCCTAATTCTACCGCCCATTTCGCAATTCTTCCTGAGAAGTCGGCTTTCCTTAGGAGGGGTTTGAGCTGGTGGTTGGTGAGGACGTTGATGGTGTGAGACCTGAAGTAATGCACCAACTTTCGGGAGGCGACTACCAGTGCAAGCGTCAGTTTCTCCAGTGGTAGATACCTGGTCTCAGCTCCAAGTAGTGTTTTGCTGACGTAATAGACTGGGAATTGTTGCCGATTTTCTTGCCTGAGTAGGACCGCGCTGACTGCATGGTCTGACACTGCAAGGTAGAGGAAAAGCTCTTCATGCTGGACAGGAGTGGAGAGCAGGGGTGGTTTGGTGAGGTAATCTTTTAGATCGGCGAGGGCAGAGTCACACTCAGGGGTCCACTCGAACCGTTCCTGTTTCTTTAGGAGCTGGAAGAAAGGTCGGCACCGGTCCGAGGAACGGCTAATGAATCTGTTGAGTGCGGCGGCCATTCCTGTCAATCTCTGAACCTCTTTGGCATTCTTTGGAGTGTGAACGCTCTGGATTGCACTAATCTGCCGGGGGTCCATCTCGATACCCCGATGCGTGACCAGGAACCCAAGAAACTTGCCTGAGCCGACCCCGAAGACACATTTTGAAGCGTTCAGCCGCATCTTATAGTCTCTCAGGATACAGAGTACCTCCTTTAGGTCCGCTGAATGGGCGTCGCTCAGTTTGCTTTTTACCACCATGTCATCGATGTAGACCTCGACAGTTCTGCCGAGCTGCGTCTTGAACATCTTTGTGACCAGTCGCTGATATGTGGCTCCGGCGTTCTTCAGGCCAAAAGGCATAACTCTATAGCAGTAAATACCCCTAGGAGTGATGAAGGCCATTTTCTCTTGGTCGTCGGGGTGAAGTGGGATCTGGTGATATCCACGGTAGGCATCCAGGAAACTCATCCTTCCGAAGCCGGCGGTTGCATCCACAAGCTGGTCAATTTTGGGCAGGGGGAATGGATCTTTGGGGCACGCCCTGTTGAGGTCAGTGAAGTCTACACAGACCCTCCATTTGCCGTCCTTCTTTTTTACTACCACGGTGTTTGACAACCAGCTTGGGTAGTTGATCTCCCGAATCGCTCCAGCTTCCAAAAGCTTCTCTGTTTCCTCCAAGACTGCGTCTACATGCTGGGTAGCTGCCCTTCTCCCCTTTTGAATAATAGGTCGGCAATTTGGGTTTACATTAAGGCGATGACAGGCAACGTCGGCGGCAATCCCAGGCATGTCATAGGGTGTCCAGACGAATACTTCCAGGAAGTCTGTCAGTAACTCTATGAGGGATTTTTCCTCTTGTTTGGTCAAGGAAGTGCCGATGACGAAGTATTTTTCCCCTTGCCGATCTATGTATATCTTCTTCAGGTCCTCCACAGCTTTATTTTCGGGCGCCTGTCCCACATCGTCTATGGTGGGGGTGTCTTCATGCAGCTCCATCATTTGTACTTTCTCTGATCTTGTCTTGGTCGCACATGCTGTTAGGAAACATCGTTTGGCGGTCACCTGGTCTCCCCTTATCTCGCCAACCCCCGCTGGGGTCGGGAACCGAAGCAGCTGGTGGTAGGTGGAGGGAATGGCCTTCATGAGGTGCAACCAGGTTCGTCCCATGATGGCGTTGTAGGGGGATGGTACGTTAACAACCAGGAATTCTGTTTGCAATGTGATCCCCCCAGCCGTCACAGGAACCGTCACTTTACCCATAGGCCAGACTGGGTCTGAGCTGAAGCCGACCAATGGGCTGAGCGATGGCTGGAGGTCGGACTCCCCGAGCCCCAATTATTTGAACAGGCTGTAGTACATAACTTCAGATGAACTCCCCTGGTCAATGAGTAATCTTTTGACGTCACAGTCCGCCATTCTTAACGTAACAACCAAGGCATCATTGTGGGGGATCTGCACTCCAGCGAGATCCTCGTCCGTGAAGGAGATGGATGCATGGGTATTGCCGACTTTGGCTTTCTTGCTGGGTGGTTGTATCTGCATCACTTCCCTTAGGTGCGCAGCCTTCTGCATCTCGGCTCGGTACCTATGTGGGTCTATGGTTCCTGATTCGGCCGAACCGTGTAGCACGTTGATTACCCGAACCGGCCTTACTTCTGGTTCCTTCTGGGCTGCTTCCTGCACTCGTGGCTGCTCGGCTTCGACCTTAGTCTTCTCCCGATCAATGAATTGGTCGAGGTGGCCAGCTTTGGCTAAGTCTTCCAAATGGATTTTCAGATGCCGACATTGCTCCGTCTTGTGCCCCTTCTCGCGGTGGTAGGAACAGAACCTCTTCTGGTCCCTAGTTGCAGGGTCTCCCCCCAGCTTTGGGGGCCACTTGAAGAAGGACTTATCACGGATCTGGGGCAATATTTTATAGATGGGGTCTTTAAAGACTGTGTAGACCCCATCGGGCACTCTTTTTCCTCGGCTGATGTCCTCTGATCGGGGCTTCTTGGCATCCTTCTTGTCGTCTTGTCGGCTGCCGCGCCGACCTTAGCTGTCTCCTCTTGGGGTACGTCCTCGTCCAGCCGCGCATAGCGCTCGATCCTCAGCATTAATTCTTGTATGGTGAGGGCTGGTTTCTTCATTAAGGACTGTCGCAAGCGATGCTCCCTGGGAAGGCCGATCTTGAACTGAGTTACAGCCAACTGTTCGCTGCACTCATCAATTTCGTTATAAGCCTCCCAGTAGCGTCGGGCGTATGCTCGCAATCCTTCTCCTTCCCCCTTTCGCAACGTCAGCAAAAAGTCAACCTCCTTTGGCTATAGGCTGTTTGCAATGAAACGAGCTATAAAGAGCTCGGCCATTTGCCTCCAGCTTGTAACGGACTTTTGTGGCAATTTGTCGAACCACCGTAAAGCCACGTTCCCCAGGCTGGAGGGGAAGATCCGACACATCAGCATCTGGTCGCTGCACCACACTACCATGAGCTGTTTGTAATGCCGAATATGGTTAATTGGGTCAGACTTCCCGTCATAGAGGGTGAACTTTGGTGGGATGAATTTTCGAGGAATTGGATGGGATTCAATCTCCTCAGTGAATGGTGTGGATGCGATCTGGTCTAGGGCCTTTCTCATCAGGTCATGGGTTGTGCGCTCCTTAGTTTGCTGCCTTCTATCCTCCTGCTTTTCATTGTACCACTTTTCCCAGTCTTCCTTCCGCCGATCTTCCACCGCTGGGCTGCTGTTTGGCGGGGTTTCACTCCTGTCCTTTCGCCGACCCGTGCGCCTGTTAACGCAACGCGCGGTACTAGGGGTGTAACTCCCTCTTACCGGTGGCGCTGGTTCGTCCTTGGCGCCAACAACCTACTCCCGATATGGGGACCCATCTCTCCTATGCCCATTCCTGGCAGAGAATGCCTCCCTCATTACCCGCACCTGTGAGGTGAGGTAGGCTATCTCTTCTCCGCGCCACCGAATTTCCCTCTCTGCCGCACGGAGTGTATCCTCGCTTAGGACCCGCCCACTGGAGGGTGACGGGGCCAGATTCCGAGGATGGTTCCTGCGGAAGTTTCTGTCCCTGACATAACCCGCATCCCTCCGCATTTCTTCTTGTGTCTCCGGGTGGCTTTCGGCGGACGTTCGTATCTCTGACCTCAGTATTCTTCTTTGCCAACCTACTGGTGTAGATTGGCAGTGTGCCGAACTGGTCTGGTTTTTACTAGAGGAAGCTCCGAAGCCCCTCCCGTTGTAGTTTTCTTTCCTCTGTCTCCGGTTGTTTAGACTCATGATTTTTTTTTTTGCCTTCCCACAGACGGCGCCAATTGTAAGTGGGATTCTTCGGGAAGGCTGGGCCGATCTCTCAAGCCCAACGTGGATGAGTCCAAACTTCTTCCTGCAAGACGAATGGGTTAGAATGGGTCGACCCTGGGTGGGTCGATCTCACTCCGAAGGTTAAGTCAGCAAACTTTTATCGAGAAGTATGAATGGGAGTGGTGTAAGTCAGGGGTTCGTTTTTCATACCTGGCTCTCGATTCCTCGGGCTTTTTATAGTCCTTCGGGGAGTTTTTTTCTTTGGCCTATCAGCTGGCTCTCATGGTCTGCTGGTTAGGCATCATCATTAACGCCGCCTGGCCACCTGCAGCGTCTGGCGCATCGTCGTGGGGGGATTCCGGCTGACCGGACGTGCACGTCGACGTTTGTGTGGGCGGCCACTCGTGCATTAAATGCAAGTCAACTCCGCATTTAATGCTCTAAGACCGCCAGCGGTTTACGCAAACCGTTGGCTGTCCGGGCCACGCTGGGAGGAGGTCGGTAATTTGGGCCGGCCTTTCCTCATAACTGGTTTGGGCCCCAACTTTTAATTCGAACAGATTGGGCCTCGCCCATTGGGTTGGGCCGGGGGTTATTTCCCCACAGTCTACAAACATGGCGCCATTATCTAATTGAGACCCGCTTTATGATCAAAACAGATAATGTGGCGACTAGCTACTTTCAGTCACAAAAGAAGTTGACCCCAATGCAAGCAAGATGGCAAGACATCTTGACCGAGTTTGACTATGTGATGGAGTACAAACTCGGCACAGCCAACGCAGTGGCAGACGTTTTGAGTCATAAGGCAAAGTTGACCGCTATAAACCAAGCCAGTGTGGACATGATTTCACAAATCAAAGAAGAGCTCAAACCTGATCCGATTACCAAACAACTTCTAAAGATGGATAGAAAAAACAAGATTAAGAGGTATTGGATGGAGGATGATCTTCTCTACACCATCAAGCTTTTTAGGACGAAACTCCACTTCTCCACAAGTTTTTACCCACAAATAGATGGGCAGACTGAACGGTTGAATGCCTTGTTGGAGTGTTATCTGAGGCACTTTATAAGTGCTAACCAGATGAATTGGGCGAAGCTCCTAAATGTGGCACAATTTTCTTACAACTTACAAAGAAATGAGTCTATTGGAAAAAGTCGCTTCAAGATAACAATCAAAAAACGACTGCTCACCCCACACGCACTGGCTACTTCCTATAAAGCAAAAAACCCGGAAACATGTTATATGGCTAAGACTTGCCATGAGCATGCTGATATGACCCGCTTTTACCTTGTCAAAGCCACTAAGAGAACGAAAAAATGGACAAATCGAAAGAGGCGACTAACAAAGTATCCCATAAAAGATATGGTGATGGTAAAGCTTCTTTCCCAACAATTTAAGGCTTTCAAAAAGATGCACAAAGAAGACCTTTGACAATTCGAAGACCACCTACGACAATACAGAGATAATCAAGCGACGAGGGCATCGCGAGAATAGACAGGGGAGAATGTTACGCGCCGCATGGGAAGGCCAAATTCCTTGCGCGCAGAAATTTAAAGCGACTTGAAAAATTCTAGAACAACGAAGAAATTTCTAGAAGGTTCTAGAAGGCTCTAGAATATTCTAAACAACTCTAGAAGGTTCTAGAATTATGGAGAGATTTCTGAATTTCTCTATAATTTTTTAAAATGCTCTTGTGTAGTTTAGAGTTTTCTAAAATGTTCTAGAATAGTCTAGACTTATACATATTCTAAAATATCTCTAGAATATTCTATGTAAATATATTAAATATTTTGTAAGAAATGAGGTAAAAAGATTCTAGAAGATCACTCCC
This sequence comes from Euryodendron excelsum, assembly GCA_033060915.1. Lineage (NCBI taxonomy): Eukaryota > Viridiplantae > Streptophyta > Magnoliopsida > Ericales > Pentaphylacaceae > Euryodendron > Euryodendron excelsum. The sequence goes on along the minus strand of CM065385.1, from coordinate 47,648,840 downwards.
CATCGTAGGATTAAATCAATCTCTATCATCCATTGAGAAGGAGGAAAACTATATAAAGGGGAGGTCTCATTTGACCAAACCAATCCGAACTACGTTGTAACATTCTTTAGTGTAATCCAAAAGCAACATTCTCTCAAACTTTATTCTAACCTTCTTTTATCTAAACTTTTGTCTAACTCAAGTTAAAGACTGACTTAACTTTGCCAAGAGAGTGTTCAAGCTAAGTGCCGACACGATTGTGTTGGTGAAAGTCCAAGGCCGTAACAAATTACGAGTGAGGTGATTACCATTTCCAAACAGTAAACCAATACTCAAGCTAAGAGTGATTCCCGCCAAAAAAATTCTACAATTCTTTTCCGCTCAATTGTCTCAACAAGAAGATTCCTCAGCAACTAACAACCAACATATGACATAGCTAGATCTAAAACCATAATTTCTCACCATCATACCCAGTAAAAAAAAGAAAACCACTTCACCCTAACCTCTATGGATGACTTGTAACTTGGTGCAATTTTGAATCCCTCAAATCGATGTAATTAATTCTATTTCTGCCACAGTAGGAGATGAATTATATCTGGCTGTTAACACCATGGTGACTCATAACCCTGATTCCACCCTTTTCCCATGCGATGGTTTCTATCTAAATACATCCTTAACATCAAAGTCAATGATCTGTCACGTCAATAATTTTCATCCATATTCCATCTTTAAATAACCCTTGACCATATGTCAGTAGTAACAATGATAGCTACAACCATTCAATAATGGTAGTAACATTCTCTAGAGTTGGACAATAACTGCCTATTTACCATACAATATGTCAGTAGTACGCACAGATTTAACCAGCAGCCCCTCTAGTAAATGGATTAATCGGGGGTTCACAGGCAATGTAATAGGAAGGTGAAAGCTGATGTGGGGTCACAATGCAGGCCGCGCACGCAATTATGTCTGATAGCCAATTAGGTTCTTCGGTAACTTTGTTGCATAACCAAAGATTTACAGAGCTGAAGAGTTTCAAACTTTTCATATCAAGAACAACCCAAACACAACAATAAAAGTACAAAAAAAATTAAATTCTCATCACATTATACTAATACTATGTTTGGAACTTGAATTTATAAAAAAAAAAAATAAAAAAATGATGAAAATTAAATAAAGTAAGAGATTTACAATTTCTTACTTTACTTCCTTTTTATGTTCTATTACCATCGACTTCCTCTAACAACAACAAACAAAACGAGTATTTCCATATTCTTTTACCTCAGTAAATTTTTTATCCAAATACAAGATAATGCCACTGGCAAACTGATGGAAACAAAATATTAGGCTTTCTAAATTCAACTTAACTAGGTGGTGGTCGAGAAATATCAATCCTTGAAACAGAACCAATTCAAGGGCACCAAAAAGGTACTAAATAGGCATAAATATTGTCTTGTGATTCAGGTCTAAAGCATTTGCCGAAGTTAACAACATAGAACCCAAACAAAAAAGGTGCCAGATTTTGATCATAGAACTAACCTTTCAAAACTCTAACCATTGAAACTAATATATAATAATATAAGTAAAAGGGAAGCAGATAGGCACCCTCAATCCCCCTTTCTCCTGAAAGAGCATCCCTCGGTAAGCCTGGCACGGCCGCCAGTTGGTTGGCATAGGACGGTCTGGCAGTTGCCGCATACTACAACAGTTTGCGAGTGGCTGAAAACAGTAGTTCTGCATTTTTTTTCCCCGTTGATCGATTAATTAAAAAAAAAATTTAAATGGACAAAGACCTTAAACAAGCAAAATTCTAATTTTAAATGCAAAAAAGAATCAAATACGTTACAGAACTTACATGTTGAAACAGCCCTGGCATTTCACATCCTTTTGCAGAGAAACGGGTAAAAAAAAACAAAAAAACAAAAAATTAAATAAAGAAATCATTTAAGGTTGTCTGTATGCACAACAAGAACGAAATAATAATAAAAAAAGGCAAATATTCGAACCGGGGGAGGGGAGTCGTTGCTGTAACGTACCATGAAGAAGGAATTGGGGGACTGGACGAGACGCTTGAGCTTGTGCTTCCTCTTCTCGAGCTCCGCCGGAGGATTCAACAAATCGATGTCGTTTGGCAGAACCTAAAATTCACATCAACATCACAACAAGATCACTACTCAGTCCATCAAGAAGGACCGACTACCCTACATTACATATAAATATAATAAATGCCGGAACCTAAATTCAACACTCTAATAAAGATAACGCTCAGGAATAACAGTTATGTATCTGAAGAATGAAAAGGTAAAAGCTTTGATATGGAGGATGAGGAGGTGTGCTCGAACTCACCATTTTTTGTGCTCTCTGTATGTCTGCGCTGAGAGAGAGAGAGAGAGAGAGAGAGAGAGAGAGACTGAGACTTTTTTTTTTCCTAGCGAACTCTTAAACCCTAGGGAGAGGCCCCCAGAGACGCAGAGCGAGAAGCGGCACTGTCCTCTATCGTCACATATATAAAGCGAAAATGGAATGACTTTTAGGCCTTTGGATGGATGATTGTCAGATCTCAGCCATTCATTTGCCATGATGTTATAATAGGGCAACACGGAATGAAAAATGCGTGAGGCAGTCATGGCCGTATCAACACAGTCAACTTTTTAAATTTTTTGACCCTGGGTTTCCACTACTCAAAATTATTTAAGAAAAATAGCCTTCAGTCCTATTTTTGTATTGTTGGGATTAGGATAACTAAAACCTCTAATTTTTTTAGGCAATCCAATTTTATTTTTTAAACTTAATTTCCTAAAAATTCTATATTTTATCATTCTTTATTTGAAAATATATCAAGAAAACAATTAAAATTTCCAGAATAAAATTTGAATCAAGAAAACGGTATATTTTAAATGTTAAGCACTAGATATTTTGAAAATACCCCTTTAGCGGGGTACCTAGTTTTAAAATGTTTAATTGAGTAGTTATAATTAGAGTCCACTGACGAAGGGATTTCATGTTGTAAAACCTCACAAAACTTGGCAGGAAGTTAATCCAACGAGACTTCTTTCTACCCATATGCTTCATACATATGACGAGACAAGGTGAGAAAAGGCTCATAATAAAATTAAATTTAGATGGAAATCATGAAAAATTTATCGTGATGTCTATCATAGCTCATAAATAAATAATTTTTGAGAAACACATTGCACATTGCCAATATAGGCAGTTAACCCGGCCAGCTAAGGTGGCCACATGGTCCACATGAGCTTTATAACCCAACCCTCTTACACCTTTTAACATTCATAAATGATATATTGACCCCTCAATCAATCTTTAATTAATATAAGAGATTTTATTATAATTATAAGTCAAGTAAAAAGAAAAAAAACAAAAAAGAAAAGAAAGAAAGATTAAATATTATCAAAACACATTTAATTAAAAGGTAATTAAATATTATGTCCTTCGAAGTTCGATCACAATATCTTTCCAGCTCAAAGTAATGGTGGAATTCATACGATACCATGAAAACCCGAACACGACAAGAAATGCACAAATAAGGCAAATACAGCATGCAAAAGCAATTCTTATTCTATGACGTACGTAGGTCATCAAGGGGAATCAACACATGAACCCCACAATTTCCAAAGCTTTAATACCATTAGCATGAGCCCAAACAGAGGAAAAAAATAAGAACAAATATAAGTAAACATAAGATATCAGAAAATGATTAGTATTACGCCAAAAGTAACAAAGTTGAAGTGCACATAATAAACAATACTTGTTTGAGACAAAACCTTCGTTGCCTTTTAACTAGTTAAAAAGGCAATCTTACCCAATGTCAATTTTCTCTTTATTTTCTCCAGTAGGTAACGAAGCAAACACATTGCATCACCATATCATACTCTCTAAAACAGGCTGGAGACATAGCAGCAATGAGGTCCATATGTGAAATAAAATTCTAGGGAAATACTAACAGATTTTGATTACTGAATGCAGTAGAAAGAATTCCAAAATCGTATTCTAAGTGAATCTACAAGTATCTGTATCATACAAAAATATGTGGTGACACGTGAAAGCCTAAATAAACTTCAGCATCAATAGTATAACTGTTGTGGACAAGCCAATTTTGCCCTTTGCAAGAAATCCAGCATCTATGGTATAACTGAAACAATTATATAACCAACTCAATTAGTAACCTTATTCATGTTATCATGTCTTTTGCCATCACAATTTCCTCCCCAACATTTGTCACCAAGAGTCAACCATGTGATTCACAGTAACCCAACAAGGCTACAGACATATTTACTCCAAATCCAAACTTTTTTTCACGGTCTCATAAACAAGATACGTAATGCTTGCAGATGGAACAACTTTGAGCAGATTAGGAAATATTCCTTTATAAAATCCTCTAAACCCTTCATGTTGTAGGGTTTTCCTGAATACATCTGACATTCCCTTGTAAGCAGCATTTGTGTTAGACCGCTGAGCTTGCATTCTGAATTGAATTGGAATTAAACCTCAATAAAGACAATATAAAAAACCAAATAAAGTTGCTTTAAAACAATAAACACATGTAGATCTGGAACTGATAGCCTTGCTTTACCTAGTTCTGATAACCTGCAAGGGGTAAACACATGTAGCACCAAGAGCTCCAGATATTGTCCCACAGCCCAGTTGCACAAGAGGACCAGGTTCTACAGAAATTGTACAAATTCAGCATAAACCATAACATAGATCTGGAACTGAAAATGCTATTAATGGAGGCAAGGCTGAAAAGAGGAATTAAGACTTGCCCAATGGTGAAAACTATAAGATCTTACCACCATCATGAAGAATATATTTTTTAGACAGATCTTTCAAGGTTTCATATGCAGCAAGATCAATGCCAGCATAAGGAATGATCCCAAGAAGAGAGGGAACAAGGCCCCTGTAAAAGGCTCGGGGTCCCTCCTGAACCCATATATCCTTAGACAATGTTCCCAGGTTAGGAACCTTCCCAGATTCACAAGCGTATGTCTGCAATCGGGTTTTTACAAGGTCCATTGGATAAATGACAGTCTGTGCCACAGCACCTGCTGCACCACCAGCTACAAGCCGGCCTGCAGTGCCAATATTGGCCGTATCTTCACCTTTAGCATGCACAATAACATTTTTCAGCATTTCATAAGTGTAGAACCTGATAGCACTTTCAGGTGCCACCTTCATTACATTTAATCCATTGCCTCGGAAAAATCCCAAGAAACCGCCTTCTTTCCATATGTCCTTTATTGCCGGCATAATACGAGCTTGTGTAGTCTGCACTTGCAAAACAACCTTTAAACGATCAAGAGGAGCAGTTGCCGTGCGAGATGCAGCACCTGCTACGCCTCCTGCAATCAAGTATCTGCTTGCATGGACATGCTTACTGATGCCTCCAGGGATAACAGTCTGTTCCCCGATGTCAACAAGACACACCCTTTCCAAGTAATGGTAGATGTTTTCAATAGTTGCCTCGTGGGGGTAGAGCAGAAGAAAATCTCTCCATTCTTCAAAGGTTATGACTCCATTATTATCCTTATCCACACGGTCGACAAAATGGGCAAGTTCCTCATCATCTATCTGAATCCCTACAAAAGAAAGACTGCTGTGGCTTATAGAATGAAAAGGGCCATTTAAATGGGTACCACTGTCTAAGTGCATTTCTATCTGAAGTTGTCAAATAAACCACTTTTGTGGTGTTGGGGGGGACCAGATAAATCCATTTGAAACTTTAAATGGCCTGAAAGAAGGAAACCAGTTGGATATCTTCATTGAAATCGGACGCAACGTCCTAATGATTAAAAACCAAAAATTCCAAGCTAATGTGTGTATATAATCTAAATGAAATTCAAGATAACTAATCTATGAGAAGATAAGTTTGCAAATTGTTCAAATGACACAAATCTAAAGCAATCTAAGTGAAACATTCATCCCCATCCAGGCACAGTACAGATTACTGTATAGCAATTTCCTGCAAAATGAATTTGAGGTCAATTGATGACATATGTTACTCTAGTGGCTTAGAATGTAGGAGAATAAACTTGCATGTGATCAAAGAGAAATCACTTGGATAACAGGTATCATACAACTATTATTCCAAACATCTAAAAAAAGCAGCCAAATCATGAGAAAGGTTGACATTATGCAAACCTCACTTCCTGAACTTAAAATACTTTTGGAAATCCTCTGGTATTTAGGCAAATAGGCAGCTTACTAACAGAATTCTGCTCTATGATAGTGTGAATACAGACTAGAGAATCGGAACACACTAGTATGAGTACGAGGCAACAATCATATTAGAAAAAACCAAACAGAACGAATCCAAGATATCACTGCGTGACGACCCTTAGAAAAGCAGAAGAATTGAATGTATTAACAACGGAATGGAACACATGATATGTTGATATAACATCAAAAGCTCACATAGAATATGGATTTTACCTGCCCTAACAAGTGCATCATAAAGCTCTTCAGGTAATATGCACCCATTGTGTTCGACATCGATGGCTTGAAAGATGCGGTAAAGCTCGAGCTCTTTATCATCCATATAGTGCCGAAACTCTTGGTAATCAACACGGCCATCATTATTAGCATCACACACATCCAAGAGGTCCTTAGCATACTTGTATTCTGAGGGTATATGGAGTGCAGAGAGGCCAGCCTCAATCTGAGCATAGTCCAAATAACCAGTGTTTCTGACGTCAAAGAAGTTGAAGAGGCTACGAATTCTCAGCTCTCTCTGCTCCTTTGTTTCTTGCAGAGCCAAAAGGACATGATCCATGGAAATAGGCCCTTGTTTCTTAACGGGATTGCAGCCATTGCAGCGCTGTCCCTTGTCATTTTTTGTCTTTGCTTCCATATTAGCAAAGCCAACATGCCACACACTACTCTAATATAAATTCCCACAAAAAAGGACAAAAGAGAAAAGTAAAATATAATTCAGATATATATTTTTTTCGGTTTTGGTGGCACTCAGAAGAAAAAATCTTTCTAGTCTGGGTTGAGATTCAAAAGGAAAGAGAGGAAAAAATGAGGACAATTAAGCTTTTCCCTAAGCCAAAATCATATGAGACGTGCAGCCAAAATTGACCTAAGAATGAGTATATTTTTTGACCTAGAATTTCAATCTAATCCCTTCCACTGGGAGTAATAAAAATGAGTAGAGAACCAAAACAAAAGCATTTTCGAAAGTGACCAACACTCGAAGAACGTACTTGTAGTTTCCAGGGCGATTGTAATCGAGAAATATATCTATTTAATGGGCGAAAACTTGAGAGGTTAGAAAAGATTATAACCAATTGAACAGCAAAAGGAACACGAACGGGAACAGGGCTCGAATTTCGAGATAATTGAACTATAGAGAGAAGAAAAAAATTACGAGACGCACCGAGAAAGGGAAGAGCGAGGAGGCCATCCGTTGTCGCAAGAACATGGAGAATGTCGAAAGAGACCACCCACTGAGCAGTTGCGGTGGAGACCACGATTAAAATTTGTTGACGGTAGACATATTCAGATTGATAGAAAGGATCTCCACAAGCTCTTCGAGAAATTAAAAAATAAAAAAAAGGAAGTAAAATTAAAATACGATCAGGTCATCTCCTCCAGGGCATTGTAGCCGGGGAATAGGTAATCGCCGGCGACATCGGCCCTCGGCCCTCAGAGAGGTTGTTAGTTTGTCTGCAAAATGCGAGACTGGAAAAATTACTCGGACAACAATAACGATAACAATTCATAATAATACTACTAGTTAGTAGTTGTACATACGACGCAACTCAAAATGACGAGTGAAAAAAAAAAGAGGGGAAAACTAGAAAATATATGATAATATTATTTTATTTTCTTACAATGTATTTAGTTTTCATAAAATTAATCGGTGAGGCTCAACGTCTACTTTCTGTTTTAATGGTTTGGTAAGATTTAACTTTATAAAAAAATAAAATAATAAAATAATAAGTGTTTATTAAATAGTAGAGTAGATTTCTTTCTTTTATTATATTAGTAGTAAAATTCATGGATCGCATATTTTTCTTGACGTCTGTTGTAGCGTGAGTTTTGCATCCCACAGCCAAAAGCGTGCCAAAAAAAAAAAGATTCGATTCCAGAGAAGGTCCTAGACTGCTCATAGTGGCAGCACATGGCTTCTTCAGTCTTTAGCTGGCTCCCGGACTCCAACCCATTCCGGGCCGACTGGGACTCGCACCCCCTGTTTGTTAAACTCTGACTCATGAGTCATGACATATGACTTTTGACTCTAAAGATTATTTCTTGATACCCGTGTTATCTTTGACTCAATTTTTTGCAAATGTAATGAAAGCGATGTGAAGGCAAACTGATGTGACAAACAACAATTAATTGTGTTAAGTAGTCGCGATTATCCTTAACAAAATTCATGTAATGAAATATAAAACAAGAGCGCATTATTTTTTACTCAACTTTTCACAAATGGCACTTAAAAAAGCACTGAAAAGTGACTCCTGAAGTGAGGCCAGGAGGGAGGAAATGGTCCCCCAGCATATAATACTAAAGGAAAATGCTATTTTTTCATAATTTATAATCAAAATTTTGAATCAAAATGATGTGGTAATGACAATTTTGTAATTAAAATGTATTTTAATGAATTTTTTGTTCTAAAGTGATAAGTTCACAATCCAGCCACATCATTCTGATTATATTTTTTAATTATATAACATTACTCAATACTAAATGCTCCGCTTTTATGTTGTTTAAGTCTTGCTCAAGTCGAATTTGACTTCCTCTCCTCTTCAAAGCCCTCCAATGTACCAAAAACTTAAGTCATGCACGATACCGCAGAATGCAAATATCTCCTCTCCCGACCATCTCTCTTTTCTTCCAAACGATCCGGAGCTCCAAAAGTCAACTTTGTTCCACTCCACCTCACCTCAGCTGATCTACATTTCTTCTCCGGAGAGCCAGAGCCGCTCCAAATTTTTTGCAATGGAAAAAGAAGCACCGACAAAACAAACCTTCTCCGGTCCCTAGTTGAAGCTCACGCAGTAGCCAGACGCAGTTATTGCAAACATGGACGCGTTACCCTTCTCCTCCTCCTTGCGTACAAGTCGTGCCCCCAGCTGCTCGCACATACAAGGAATTTCGAAGAAAGAAAGAAGAAACTCGACCTGAATTGTTTCAAAAATTTTCATACATCATATAAAATTATAATTAATTACACGTGCTTTTAAAACCAAAAAAAAGAAAGAAAAAAGAAAAAAAAGAAACCTGCCATAACTTAAGCGGGCTGTGCATGTGCATCCATATTACCAAACCATAGACTAAAAAAACCATTCCTCACAATGCTCAACTCCTAGTTCCCATTCCTTCTTTAACCCCCAGCAGCACCCAGACTTCGGAAAAAGGAATTTACACAGCTGAATCCCTCAAATCTGTTGTATATACCTCGTCAACAAGGAACCTAATAGAGTCGATATCCAGTATAAAAGCAAGAATAAATAAGCTAAGGAGAAATAAGGAATGCAGCCCTTCAAGTTAGGAAACAAGTAGTGGTAATCATTATAATACATAATTAAGGAGCAAACCAAAAGTTTTTAGGAACAGACAAAAGGAAAGATAGGGAGGGGGGATCCAAGCGTTTAATTTAACACTCTGCAGTGCGCAACCCTCTGCTATCGAACACATCCTCCACGTATTTACATCAAGAAAGATATATTACAGCCCCGTCGAAGTTTGGACCTTGCCATCTCAAAAGATGCCTTTGCAACATTCCCTCTTGCTTCCCTGTGTTGACAAAGTTTGAGAGCTTCTTTTGCCTCCTCAGATGCAACTTGAAAACTCTGCTCAGACTCCAACATGTCTTCAGTGATTTCATCTAAGCGAGTATCAATCTCCATTTTCTCAGCCTCACAAATAGACAATTCTGCCTCTATACGCAACAGCATATCCTTGACACGGGAAGCCTCTTCTCGAAGAGATTGAAGGTGATCATTAGAAGCATTTAAAGCAGCAGAAGTCTCAGCATGAAGTTGTGAGATATCTTCCAACTTCAGTTTTTTGCTATTGTACCTGTCAACAAGCTCCCGCTCTTTGTGAATAGACAACTCAATCTCCGTGAGTGATGCTGCACGGCCAATAAATTCTGTCACTCGCTCCTTAAAGTCTTTGTAATCAACAAATAAACCTTCTAAAGCACCAAAAACAGAATAGGCCTCAAGGACCATAGACTCATGATCATGAAAATCCATTGACTCTAACAAAGTGAGAAGCTCATCCTGAAGGCGCACTGCTGCCTGCTCAAATACCTCTAAGATTGATCGTGTCATGATACTTCCTCCTAAAATTTTTTTAGGAGGAGGCTTGAGGCCTGATGGCTCCCAGAGAAGAGCACGTAAAGGCTGACCAGGAGTAAGCATATATGGATTGTTAGATTCAGATGATGACGTACTGTGCATTACAATAGTTGATGTTTCAGCACCAAACATGTTGATATCTTGAGGGACACAAATGGGATCAAAAGAAGGAAAAACACCTGCCAAAAGAAATGCAAAACAAATTTGGAACCTGGTAAGTAGAGGTTGAGGAAATAGCAAAATGAAGCATACAGTCATACTTACAACAAAAGAAAGGCTTAGGTGCAGGAAATGTTAGGCCCCGAGATGGGGGAAACACAAGCCGGCCACACCAACCCTTACTAGGAAAGCCTAAAATTTGATAGATGGCAGCTGTCTCCAAACAATTCTGTGTCGACGTGGTAGGCAAGGCAGAAGAATTATAGTAAGAAGAAGTTGAAGAAGCTGCACACAAAGAAATTATATAAAAACAGCATAAACACGAGAAATATGCAAATACAACCCCTGATAAAGAAGGGAAGTATCAAAAAATAATATATAATGGTATTAAGACATGAGACCATAAAATACAAACACGACACACCTCCTGGAAAATAAGCTCCGGCAGAAGATATCTGCCTCAAAAACTCTGCTTGCCTTTGATGAATCAAAGCCTCAGATGTTAGAACAGAAGCTCGGAGTGCTTTCTCCATTGTAGGATCCCCTGAGTTTGACTGTGGCAAGTCCCTACAATCCCTACTGTGGTCAGGGATCAAACCATCAATTTTTGGAGCTCCATGTCGCAGGCGTTTATAATGCTTTCGCAAAGGTTCATCTTGTCCCTGGAAATCCACCTGTGGCACTTTGTCTTTCCTTGACAGTTCAGAAATTGTCCCAATCTTTTGGGGATGTTCAGGAGTGTCCACCAAAGGTGACTTAATCTCCATCCCGTTGTGGCTGAAATCCCCTTCCTCGATCAAGTCACTGTTTGAGGGGCTAGTGTGATGACAGTTGGTCAATGTAGACTGAGGAGAACTCATACTTTCCTCCATATTGTTGTTAGTAGCATCCAACAATTGAATGAAACTACAAGCACCCTGCCCCTGTAAGAATTTAAGTTAACATTTGATAAATATGTGCTTTTAAATAATTGTTGATCCAACATTTTAAAAGTGCCAAGAAGAGGATGAAATTTCATAACTGCAGAAATAACAGTTGATCAAACATTGTTGGACTAACATGTTTTAAAATTGAGGTTCATGCAAAGCACACAGATTCTGCATAAGCCCATTCTAGGGAACACCGTGGACACAAGGATATGACCAAGATGGACATGTTAATCCATAAAAACAACTGATCCAAAAATTATATTAAAGAGAATGGGTAAAATACGACACTAAAATTTAGATTCGTTCAATTAAACAACTGATCTGAAAATTAAATTAAAGGGAATGGGTGAAAGATGACACTTAATTCAGATTTATCTAACTAGGCAACAGTTTTCCAAAATGAGGGGTATTAATTGAGTTTTTTAAACCCAGCTGCTAAAAATTTTTATTTTCCATACCCAGCCATTACTAAACCTAGCTCTTACCTGAAGTTGTGGAATCAAAACACGACTTTAAATCTGAAGTCGTGCTCTCATTCCACGACTTCAAAGTATGATAGAAAAATGGGCCAACCAAAAGCAATCACCTCCTCTCTTCCTCGCCGAAGCACCACCACAGAACATAACCAAACGCTTTAAACTTTAAACGAGACGTTACTATTTGCAAGAGCCAGGCCAAGAGTTAACACAATTGAATTGAAAATACAGAGAAATTAAGCAAACGCTTCATGTTAAAGAGAATAGAACATACCTTCTTAATTGGGCAGACAAAGAACTTGCGACCGGCATTGGGCCCACTGATTTCTTCACGGATCCTACAAGATCCGGCACCACAGTGGCACATAGGAGCCTCAATAACTTCAACACTCCTCACCTTGTCACACCACTTAAAGAATTCACATTTTGTCTCCTACAACAATTTCGTGAAAATAAAAAATAATAATAATCAAACAAATAAGTGCTATTTATATTTAAATTTGGTCCCTTGTAAAGAGAAAGAGTCTGCTCAAAGATCACAATTAATAAACATTTCAAAAGAGAAAAGAGGAGAAAAAACACGGTGGATTATTATTATAGAAGAAAGCGAAAATGAAACATGAAAAATTTGTCGTATGTTAGGGTTACTGACAGAGTAGAGGGGGCAACTGTAGAACTTGCGACCAGGATTCTTGACAGTCCCAGAGACACGCACGATGCAAATTCCGGCACCGCAAGGGCACTGGATGTCGGGTAAACCGGACGACGACGACGGCTGTGATCTCTTTGGGCTCTTATTGGGGCAGTCCCTAACCCAGTGCCCTCGTTTCTGGCAGTAGAAACAAGGACCCTTATCCTCCTCTGAAGAAGAAGAAGAAGGAAACCATCGTCGATTCAGTTGTGGTGGTGTAGAGTTTGCATTTCCGCCAACGTTACCGTTACTGTTTGGAGAAGAAGAACATGGACCCAAAATCGGAGAAGGAAGAAGGGTCGGACTTGAATTCGATCCCACACTCTCCTTCTCGAACATCATCTCCATTCGTCAGTCCGAATGAGAATAAATATAATCACGCACGCAGAGTCACAGACGAAACGCAAATTTCTAACAATATTTCTGAGTCTTCTAACCGGAGTCCGGTAAGGGAAAATGGCAAATGGGAAAGTGGCTACGATAGGAGAAGAGTAGACTCAGACTTCAGTAGAGGGAAGAAAGAACTATATAATAAGATAAGAAGAAGAAAAGGAAGGAAGTCTCACAGGCCCTGCTTTTTGTTGTTTTTAAGAGACTGATCGACGCGACATGTGTTTGTGTTGTCTTGTCTTGCCTAAGTGCTTGAAAGTTAACTTTTTGATTTAATTTTTTTTATTTATAAATAAAAAAATTAAGTTTTTAAAATTTTTTTTTCTTTTTTATATATTTTATCAAGTGAAAAGTAAAAAAGTTAAAAAAATTTAACTTTTGTACTTATAAATCAAATAAATAAAATTAAAAAAATTACAAAAAAATCAAATCAAACAGTTCGAAAATCTGGGTAAATCTAACGCTTGGCCATCGGTTTAGGCATCAGCTAAAAATAATAATAATAAATAATTTTACTTTATTACTTTACTAGCGTGGATTCGTATAATGCACGAGATTTATAAAACTTAGTCATAATATGAATTGAGTGATTAACTTTACCTTATAGAATTTCGTATTAATTTGTGAAACTTTTTTACATTTAGGTTGCATAAATTATACACTTAATCATTGTGCTATGATTGGATCATAAACTTGTGGATGAATTCTATAGCAGGTAATTGTAATATCTCGTATTTTACCTATAAAAAAAATTAAATAAATAAAAAGTATTTTTTTTGTGAGTTTTCAAATTAAGATCTATGGATTATTATGGGAATGTGCTATTATGCATGAAAAAATAATATTTTTATATTATGATTCAATAGATTATTTGAAGAAAATCTGTATTAATTATTAGTAGTTCATTATTATTAATGGACATATTGGCTTGTTGATATATTATATGTAATGTGTGTATATATAATAATATACACGTGTAAGTAAGAAAGAAGGTGATTATTTGAATGTTTAGTTTTTTTTTTTAGTAATATTATAATGCAATTTGCGTGGAATATTTTGTATCAAATTTATAGTGTATATATAGATATGTTAAGTAAGTAGTCAATGGTTAGCTAATTGTTGCCATGAAACTTGAGTAGCAAGGTGACAAGCAACGAAGGGATTGTGCTACTTTGACTATAGCAGCAAGCTGGTCGTGGGTTTGACCATGATTTTGGCTAGTTCTAGGCTTTTCTCATGAAGGCAAGGCTAATGCCTATTACGTGTCATTGCATGATAAACTATACACATACAATTAGATAAGTGGTAATAACGTGTCTAAGGCAAACGCAACTCTAATGCCTGCGGCAATTCATCTGCTATATAAGAAGGTCATCCAGCCATTGGTTAATTTCCCACGCAATGTTCTAACCAAAGTAAAAGCATAAGAAAAAGGGGGGGTGCAGAATGGCTGCCAAAAGAAAGAGAGGGAAGAAAAGGGAGGAAAGAAAAAAATAAAGGAAAAGAAAAGGAAATTGTGGGAAAATTTTATTATTTTGATTTTAGTTTATATAAAATTATTTAGAGAGATGTGGTGTCTCGTCAAAATTGGTGAAAATCACTTGAGATAATCGGGTTGTATACAATATGCTTCTTTTGAAATCTCTTTGCAAAGAGTTTAATCATATTATTCCTGAATTGTGTTCTTGTTGAATATTCGTATTCGTTGTTTAATTCAATGATTATATTTATTGTTCGATTCATTAAATTCCTTCTAGCACATTATTGATTATCATGTTCGTTGATTTATTCGTTGATAAAATTATATTTTAAAAAAAAAATTGTTGGGTTATGTTTTTGGCAGATGTGCCATGGAACTGATTAGTACATTTATAAACATACCCGTTGGCCTGTTGCTTGGAAAGTAGTTATGAAATGATGACCCTACGGGGTATTGATTATGAAATTTGGAATTGTTATGTAACACGGGTGGCGTTTGGCATGATACTGAGAAGGGTTAGGTATTGAGCCCAATAGAAATGTAAAAATTAATTATCATATCAGCGTGAATTTTGGTTAGCTCCTGATAATAATAATAATTATTATTTTAAATCTCCTCGGTTGAACTGATTTATTCGTTGAGCTTTATTTTTAAATATCCTAAACCAAGCATTTGTACTCCTATGTATTGTATACTTCCTGGTTAAATTTTATTTTTCAGATGGAAGCATATAAGGAGCCGGTGGAATATTATTTTGAGCCTATGAAGAATCATATTTATTTGGAAACATTATTATTAGGAGTTATGTATCTTAGAGCCTAGGAAGAATTAGTATTATATTTATTTTGTTGAGTTATTTAAAGTTGTAATCTTATCTCAACAATTAAATTTGGAGCCATTTATAATGGTACATTTGGGTTTCAGCGTGATTAACTCTTATTTGAGGTCATTTATTTTATTTATTAACGGTCCAAAAAATTCGTGTCGTTACAGTAATGTTCCAAATATTAAGTTTTATAGGATGGGATTAGATGTGACAATTTAGAGATTTTAGGGGTAATGTTTAACCAATCAAAATTTTGATAAAATTTTATGGTATTCAAAATTTAAAACATCTAGGGAAAGTTTCATTACTTTTTTGGATGGAGAGAGGGGAAGGTTTTTGATGGAAAGAATTGTATTCTTAGATTAAATTAGATAAGATATAACCATAGAGAAATTTTACGAATTAAAATGGAATTGTCTAACATATTAAACTTTGGAGTCATTTTTATTTTCTAAATTGAGAGATTATCAGGAAACTTCATATTTTATGGTATTCAAAAATTTTCAAAAATCCAGATAAGATATGACCATATATGGTATAGATTCAAAAATTTTGACAAATTAGAATTGGGAGGGGAACCAAGTGGTAAGAGATGAAAGGCGGAACTCGAACTACATTTGCATATATATACAGTATAGATAGATATAAGTGTAAAGGACCCATAAGTAGGCAACCAAATAACAAACCAAAAAATAATATAATTTCAATACTCCATCCACCAACTCAGAGCACGAGTCTTAGTAAAAAAAGATTGAAATATTCTTAGGAAAGGAACCTTTCCACACTAAATATTTATTTAAAACTTTTACATTCTTTGTTCCGGTACTGCGAAAAACCAACCAAAGTATTTCATGCCACAAACATATCTGGAACAATGATTAATTAAGACCCAATCATGAAAAAAAAAATGAAAACAAAGAAAGAGCAAACTATCCGAGGGAGAATTTAAAGCACTACATGATGGGTTTGCTAGTGGAGATATCGGGACATAAGTAGTCATCAAAAGTGTTGAAATTGGACAGAGCATGAAACTTCATTCAGGGATGGCTCTCATTTAGCATTACAACAGTCCTCCCGCCGGCATAGACTTCGTTATATAGAAAATAATCACTCTCGACTTTGCAACCAAGGGTCCTGCTATATAAAGGATATGTAAATTTAGTTTTTTCATCTCTTGTTTGTCTAATAATGAGAAAAAATATATATGATAAAGAACTTGATAAATACATACACAATTTGTCATTTGATCAACAGATCTCAACAAAATTTGCACATGATACACTTGCTAGCAATGTCATACATTGTTCTACATTTAAAAATTAACACCAACAATGAAAAGCTGCTAAAATGTCATATAGATATGTTGAAGTGCATAACCTCCAATGAAAATAAACAGCCTTGTTTTAAAGCAAATTGAACATTAAAAATAAAAAGAATGAGCAAAAAACACGCAAAAAAAAAAAAAAAACTTAATTTGAAAAGTTCTGATAGCGAACTCAATTGCGATGGCCAAGCTGTAGCTAAAAGCGTCAGTGTCCACCCTGTCGAGGACATTGTCCGCGAAGAGCTTGCGATAATTTGATATAAGTGGCAATTTGATGTGAGTTTCGAACAAGACGAGCCATGAAAAATAATTGCGGAGAGAGAAAAATATAGAAGAGAGGCAGTTGGTAAAGAGATATTTTAGAATTTAAAGATATATGGCATTAAAGAGAGCTTAGGATAGCATTAAGGAGCGATTTTAGGATACAATTAAGGAGAAATTATAGGATGTAGGGAGATGTTTAAAAAATAAGATTAATTTTCTTCTAGTCAACTTTTTAAACACAAAAAAATTCAAATAAAAAGAGTTGGCAGAGTAGAGACTTTCTAGCTTTTTAAGATTTATGAGAATTTAAGAATTGAATTTTAAAGACTCGTGCAAACTTCAACTACGTTCGCATATATAATAAGATTTTGCCTACGAAAGATTCTTTTTTACCCCAGCCACGGCGACGATCACCTATTCTCTTTGTCCATCGATAACAGCAACCCTTGGAGTCTTTAATCGCTCCTCCTTCTCGCCAGTTGTAGAGATGAACTACAATAGCGAATATAGTCGTTTTTCGGTTTCCAGATTTGGGAATGTTATTCCAAGTTCCACTCATTAATTCATAGTAAACTGATTTTTGCACTCGCAAATCTTCTATTTTGTAATGTAGCTATATTTATGTATATATTTGTTGAACAGAGTGATATTCAGAGATAGATTTGAAGAGAATTTTTTTTAAAGAGAGTTGAGATTTTTAGATTCATAAAATACCAGAATGATTGTAAAGAGAGAAAGCTAGAGAGAGACAGAGAGGGATGGAGCTTAAATTTATGGTGTCAACTTCCAATCGGATTGGATAGATGAGGTGTTGTAGTATGGATTTGAATTACTTTGGGGTGATCTTTTGAATGCGAGCGTGGAGGTGTGGGAGTTCATCGATGATCGCCGCAGTTTCGTTGGACTATGGCACGAGTCAAAGGATCGAAGGGCACGAGTCGACCGACTCTACAGTCTACACCAGCTCTGCTTCGTGGTGCGGAAACTCCAATGTTGTTCACTAGAGGCAGAACAGCATCCAAAAAAACCAAGGTTTCGATCGAGAAAGAGAACGGTCATCAATGTCAAAAAAGAGGTTCGCTTTCAAGACCACACTGAAGCCCTAGAGATGATGACGACAAAGAAGATGAAGAAGAGGGAGATCCATACGTTGTTCGACGATGAGGAGACCAAAATTCTAAGAATCAAAGAACGCCTTCAAGATCCAGACCAGGTATTGTTTCAATTTGATCTTAACATCTTTTTTTATTTTTGGTTGATTATGATTTGTTATTTGATTTCAATTTCTAATTTTTTAAAACCTTGTTGTATTTTGATTTTTTATGTTTCAGCCTGAATATTCTGATGTTGAATTGCTTCAAATGCTTGCAGATATAGATACACCGCTGACCTGTTGTCTTCATCGGGGGTGTCCGTGGTTTCTGCTGCGGTGAACTGGTTGTGTTGGGTTGTGAATGTGGTAGACTTGTACACAGAGAGATTCTGGAGTGAGAAGTGAGAAGCGAGGAGAGAGACTACGGCATATTGCCAATTTTTTTAATTATGTAATCATTTTTATTTACCTACACTTGAAAACCGGAACTTCTAAGTTGAGGTTTTCTTTATGTTAATGGAATACACGTGTAAGGAATGCAAAAGCGATGGTCCGAAACGACTAAAAATGGAGACTGTCGCTAGCATTCCTCTAAAAGGGGAGAGGAAGAAAATTTTGAATTTAATCCCTTTCTTTCTCTCTTATTTTTTTTTTCACTTTCTTTCATTTACTTCACAATAACAAACAGTTACCAAAGTTGCAAACAGGTTATAACCCTACTGTAAGTTATAACCCTAATTTCTAATCCCCATGGCCAGGCCCCCCCCCCGCCCCCCCCCCCCCCCCCCCCCCCCCCCCCCCAATCATCTTCTATCTCTATTGATTATTGATTATTGATTATCGAACGACACCATTAGTGGGTAAAAACCGAAAACTATGTAGGAACCGGCTGGTCACCATTGCCCCACCCCCCCGCCTGCTTGCCTGATCATCTATTATTATTTGTTTGCGAGGCGTTCAATGTTTAAAAGGTAAAAATGTCCTCTTTTTCGTCTGAGAAATCCCCCCTTTCTGCATTCGGTTTCCATCCCGTATTGGTCCCTTTTATGTATGTAGGTCTTATATATATAGATGAATTCTAACTATTTTTGTTTTTAAATAGAATTGCACATGTATCTGAATTTGAGAATGAGATCACTTGGGCTATTTCATTTTCTTAATTTATTCTCTCTCTTTCTATATATATATATATATATTCTCTATTCTGAGATAAAGCAACTATTTTCTATGAAGATCATTGACAGAGGTGGGCTCTTCCCATGAATATACTACAGACAGTAACGAGGTATATGTTTGCTTTAGGTAGTGTCCCTGACAATGGGGAAGCCTAAATCATATGAATATCAATATATGTATATATTTCTTCTCATATTCGGGTATATTTTGATGCAAAAAGAAGTTTATTAAATCATGTGTTTTATTTATTTATTCTCAGGACCGACTTTGATATAATATAATTTTCAAGAGCAGCATTGAGGGATTGCGACTGTGTTGCTGGTGGTGTTATGTATTGTAGTACTAGTAGTAATGGCTGCAGTTATGATGTATTCCCACTCGCCGCCTCAATCTCTCAAAGTTAATTCGGGAGGAGGCCGTGGCCTCTTCTCCTCTAGGATGGAGTACCAAACTAAAAGCCTTAAAAGGAACACATCTTGTCGTGTCTCTGCTTGTATTCCAAAACTGCATAATGATCTTTCCCTTTCATCATCTGAGGTACTCCAGTTACAATTTCTCTTTATTGTTTTCTTTTAAGTTACTGCCCTTGGTTATCGTATGCTGAAGAAGTTATAGATATGTTGAACATAAGAGAGACAGTTTTTCTAGTAGAAAACATTTTATGATATATATATAGAACTATAATTGCATGCACTGAGTAATCTGATCAATTCAGAGTACAGAGATAAAGGGCTAGGCATATCACATTTACATTGTGTAGCTTGAGTTAATCGATATGATGCGGTCACAGATGCAATCGCTGCTGATAGAGTGTTGAATGGTTGGTTGATAAATCTACTCCCTTACGTAGCTTGGATTATGTGATTGTATAGCTTTCGAATCTAGGACTCCTAGGACAACATTGTGAGCGGTGCTTTTTATAAAAGAACCATGTAAATTAGTACTCTGGATTTACTTATGTACTGAAGAGATTGTCAACCTGAGAAAAATGGATTTAGCTACATGGCCTATGCTGATATGGATATCAGTTGATGGTGTTGGGAATCTGCATGCGCCTACTTATGTCGCTCAATTGACTTCTTCACCTTGATCCATTAGTGCTTCTGCCTGATTACAAACACTATAACTCCTTCGGCTCAATCATTGTGGCAGTGATTGAAAAATGACCAAATATAGCACTACTTAAACATGTAGTAATGCAGAATCATTTTCCTTGGGGCCTATTGGACAACTGTTTTGTTTTGTTGTTTTTCATTTTCAGAATCTTTTACAACATAATGTCTAATGTGTTCAGTGATGTGATTTTGAATTGGATGCTCAACCTTTTTTGTTTTTTTTAAATGTAACTTGAAATGGATGATTATACTTTATCCTTTTTATTTTTCATTTCTTTTATATTTTTTTTGTTAATTGGGCTGCTGGTTGATGGTCCAAATGTTTCTTTTGGTATGTGCTATTTAATGAACAAAAGACATGGTTTGTGTCATTTGATGTGCCTTGTCTGAAATTATGATGTTGTGAGGAGATTATGTGCTAGACTAATTCTTTGCCTAAATCCAGTTTCATTCTGTGATGATGTCTTTTTATTGTAGTCTGGGACCCACTATGGATTTTGGGTCTTTGCTACACTGTTGATAGCATGGAGGATCTTTCACATCTACTATTAGATCTGGATTTTGGGTCTTTGTTTTTGAACTTATTTTTGGGGTAATCTCTCTCTCTCTCTCTCTCTCTCTACACATGACATTGATGTCTTGACTCTTTCTCAATCTCCCAAGATTATTTTTTTTGCACTAATTGTAGCTTTTGTTTAAACTTAACTATAACACCCGTCATTACCACACATGTTTCCATATTGTGGTTTCTATTAGAAGTATGCCATTTTGGGATGCTAACATGTTTTCCATGGTATAACATTGGCAAAAAAGAAAAAAAGAGTCCTGTTTCTGTTTTGTGGGTTTAAAAAAATGAAATCGGAAGGCTAAATTTAATTATTGTTTTATATTATTTATTCTTTTTAAATCGTTCATCAGAATTTTCAATATTCAGCGAGTTCTTATTCCTAAACACAAGGCTCAAATACCAGACATAGTCAGGTTTCTACCTTGGTCTTTGTGGTTGGAACTGTTACAAGTCTGGAAAAGGAAAAACAGAGAGTGAAAGGTGATAGATGGGTTGCTCATCGATCATCAAGTATCTCTTGACGGAGTCCATCATTGCCCAATAATTTGTCATCAATATTTGTTTGAGCTACATCTGGACCCTACATCTACATATAATTATATTGGCCAGTCTATTCAAACTCACCTCTTTTTCAAAGTCAGCAGGTTTTCAAAAAAATAGAATGTGTTAATGTGGTTTACTGAACTTTCTGCCTTTTGAATAGTTAATACCATGAGTTGCGTGATGTATGTATTTGCTGCCTGTATGTACATGATATTCATGTTACATAAAAAGAATATGAAAGTGCTGCCAGATCAATTTTTTTTTCCTTTTGTGGTCTCTCTCTCTCTCTCTCTCATGCGAGGAATTTTACTGGACATTGCTTGTTTACCACATGCATGATTGTCGGGATAGTTTAATGTCTGGCAAAGAAAGGAAAGAGACTGAAAACACTGAGGATTTGGTTCTCAGCACTCCGTTGGATATCTCTTTAAGGTGCAGTTCCCATTGTTGCTCGCCAAGTACCATTGAATGATTACATGAGCTGCATCTGGACTCAACAAATTTATATATCCTGTTCTGTTATGGGCAAGAATCAAAATTTTGTTTTGGTGTGATATTTCGATTAGCACGGAAATGGAAATATTCGAAAATATTTTGGGCTGTTTCGTAAACATTTCAGAAGTGATAAATACTAGTATATTAAAATAAGAGTTTCGTTTTGTTTCAGTCTCTTAAGAGTCAAAAACGTTTCGGTCGTTTCAACGAAAACAAATAAAAATTTTGTTTCTTGGTTATGGGATAGTAAAAAGCAAGACTTTTAGTACTTTGTCTTAATGTCACATAATAGTTATCATCAAAGGAATTATTCTATTAGTTTCAATACCATTACTTGTGTGCATGCAATTATCAAGCTTGGAATTGAATTTATGGTTTGAATTTGGCCAATTTTTCTGTACTGACACCTTAACAATACATGACTGTTGATATTCTTCTTCTTTTTTGTTTTCTTTTTTTTGGTTGCTGCTGCTCTAGCACGACCTTTGCGTGATCATCAATCTTATCTTGGTTTTATGTTAAAGATAAACTGATAAGAAGGTATGTCTGTATTTGCACTGGGATTCTATTGTTAGTCTTATTTTTCATGCTTAATCAAGAAGCTCCTACGATAATGTAGCCCTTTTTTTGGTTTTTTGAAAAGGAAGGGGGGGGGGGGGGGGTTGGAGTTGGGAGAGAGTGGGGTGATTAAACCCCACCCCTTCAAGGGAGAGAGAGAGAGAGAGAGGTTATACAATGATAATGGTGCTGATGGTGTACTATTGCTTCCTTAGTCAGGGTTTTGCTGTTTCAGTATCCAGAAGACACCCCACTTCACAAAGAAGGGTGTCTAAATGATTTTTTTGGCATCAAATTAAGAAAGTTATGCCCTATTGCTATTGTTTTCCTTCTCCTTCAGTTTTTTCTTCCTTCTCTTCGTGATCTGACGTTTTACCTATTCAAACTGATGAAGTATCTAACAAGTTGAATTCTAGGTTGATATTTTGCTAGACGTTGTGAAATGGGATGACAAAGGTTTGGCAGTTGCAATAGCCCAAAATGTTGACACAGGAGCTGTCTTGATGCAAGGCTTTGTCAACAGGGATGCACTAGCAACAACCATTTCCTCTCGGAAAGCAACATTCTACAGCAGGTCACGGTCAAAGTTATGGACAAAGGGGGAGACCTCAATGAATTTCATTAAGATTCACGACATTTTTCTTGATTGTGACCATGACTCTGTAAGTTCTGTTTGCTTCCACTAAATTCTTCCATTATGAGTATTCATTTTTCTTTACTCTCATTTATTGGACCTATTTGTCAGATAATATACCTTGGGAAGCCTGATGGCCCTACTTGCCACACAGGGGCAGAAACATGCTATTACACGTCAGCTTTTGATTTCTTGAAAAATTCGCAGGTTCATATACTTTGCTTTTCTCTGTTTTAGTTTATTTTACCAGCGCCTTGTCATTTTAAGTTATTGGTAAGTTTTTTTTCAGATAAAATTTGATATTGATTGGTTATGATAGGTCAAGGAAAGGAAGATGGCTTTGACGACTTTGTACTCGTTGGAATCTACAATCTCCGAACGGAAAGCAGAACTGTCAGGACCACAAAATGAGAAACCCTCATGGACAAAAAGACTATTGGTTGACAAGAATTTGTTATGCTCGAAAATCCGGTATCGTGAGTGATGTGTTGGATTTGTTGGATCTTAAGAAACACAGACACAGACACGACACGAACACACCGACGCGACAATTTTCAAAAAATGCAAGACACAACACAGCTGCGACGGCAATATTATATATTTTATGCATTTTAAAATGTCACATGTAGAAATATTTTATCAAAGATAATGAAAAAAAAATGCATAGTAACACTAATTAAAATTAAAATCTATGTATTTTATACTATGAACATCAAATTAGGTATAATGTGAATGTGATTTTATATTACAACTAGATTTCAAGTTATTTTTTTCAAACTAGTAACGTGCTCATAGGTGTAAGTGACGGACACGGGTGTCCATAGTGACGGACAAGCATGTCCCTCAAGTGTACAAAGCTTGTCCAACTCTAGAAAAATAATAAAATAATTGAACATGTTTGAATGTGTGTCCGACATGTGTTCGAGGAGTGTCCATTGTGTCCGACATGGACACGACACCTTTGTTAGAAGTGTCCATACTTCTAGTTTAGTGTGTGTTTTTTTTTCCCCCTACTCTTTTCTTTTTATGAGTCAGATTTGTATCCTTGCTTCAAACCTCTGCCTTCACTTTTTCAAGAGAAGGTTATTAAAAATTTAGAATGAATATGGTTTTATCCAAGTTTAGTCTGCTTTTATATTTAGTAACTTACATGTACACTGAGCAAGAGACAGATGAGTGTTTCAACTTGAGATCTTTTTATTGTTATGATTATTATTATTAGTTCAACTTGAGACCTTTACCAATCTGAAATCTCCTTTGCAGGGAGGAGGCGGATGAGTTATGCCGAACACTAGAGGATGACGAGAACAAGTTACGGATGGCCTCAGAAATGGCCGATGTGCTTTATCATGCCATGGTTTTGTTGTCAGTCAGAGGTGTTAAGGCAGAAGAGGTCTTACAAGTCCTTAGACAAAGATTTTCAAAATCAGGCATTGAGGAAAAGAAAAGTCGCAGACCACAGTAATAAACTTTGAGCTTATGACCTACCGAGTGGGCTTTTAACCACAAGATTACAGTCCAATACTGCAGAAAGATATTGGAGAAATGCCGGTGAAAATTTGCAAAAATATTTGACTGTTCAGGTGTTTAATAGGTCACCAGATGTTGCATTTTCAAGCCAATCACGGTAATTTCAGATCAAACCTGGCTTTCTGTTTTCTGCTTGTTAGATGTATGCAAATGAAGAATCTAACTAGAAGCATCTAGTCCATGCTTGAAGCGTATGTATTTTGATCATGCATTACATACAGTTAGTAATAATATATTTATACATTGTTTTATATTCATCTTTCAATAAACTTGTAGAGGTTTGGGAATGTGCGACTAGCCTTTGTCATGTTAGTTAGTACATGGCACTGCTGATAATTAACTGTGCCTTATAATCGAATGGGTTGGGGGGGACCATATTACGGCGCACTTTCTTGACACTACTAAACCCTATGCTAATATGATTTATGTGAATCCTAGTTTTTTTTTTTTTTACCACAACTACCTAGGTGTCACGGCATTCAATCCAAAAGCTTAAATTGTTAGATGGTACTGACTATGTTTACCCTTTTATATGGCTCAAGACCTCTCTCTTCTTCGCCGATGTGGAATCGTAACATATTCCTTCACCTAAATTTGCGATGCCCTCGTTGCGGGTCGGATCACTTTGCCTATTCCACCTAAGTGGTTGGCGTAAAATCGAATTAGGAGTTGAGCTATTCTGATACCACTTGTTACAGGTCAGGTGCTTGTCATTCAAATCCAAAAGTTTAAGCTGTTAGGTGGTGTTACTTACCCTTCTTATATGGTCTAAGACTTTTCTTCTTCTATCCGATATGAAATCCTGACACTGGGGCATGTGTAGTGTACATTGTACCCTTTGTACGTACCATGGCCTTGTTTTCTTGATGCAGTAGCATACAGAGATTGTTGCAATTTTTGGAGTGAGCTTTTTTAATGCGGAGGAGGCGGAGCCTCCACGGGTCGCATCCCGTTGTTGTGCCGCCTGCCAGCCCGTGACAGTTGGTATCAAAGCGCTAACCATTTCCGTGTGTGTGGGGTGTTGCTTCTATTATCCGTGTGGGCATACTATCTTCATTTGTGGTGGGACTTCTCCTAATCCATAGACGAAAACAATAGCAATAACAAGGGGTACATGCTATTATTAAGCCACAAAAGTGTAAGTACAGAGGTTAAGCAAGCATCCAACGCTTGCAGCTGTTTGTTAATAAACTACTCCTCAGCATAGTCTGTCATCTTTTAACTAGCTTGGTTTTCATAATATTTCTTGGTTTGTTTATACCAGCTTTTTTTTTGCCTGCCTGAAAAATTCAAGTAGAGATTACTGGTAAGGAAGGAGGAAATATTATTGGGAATATACTTATTCGAAAGGTAAAATAAAAAAGTTGTCAATAAATTTGAAAGAGTTGTTGAGCTAATTAAGGCGGGTGTGGGTGTGGGTGTTGGGAATACCAAAAGCGTGACATGGTATTTTTTTTTTGGGAAATAACAATAATAATAATGTGCTGTGCTGTGCTGTCCTTAATTGCTTGGTATTTGGGAAATTATGGAGGATAGAGAAGTAGAACGAGGAGGAGGCCACACTTCCTGCATAGCAATGTTATTCTTCGCTGATATTAAAATTGCTTATATGTCTTTTTTATTTTTTTGAGTATTACAAAGAAATATATATCTATTACTAGCCTAAGGAGAAGGGGGATTGGGGATACCGGGTCAAACTTAGAAGATGGGGACAAATGAAAAGAGTTGGGCTTGAATCCGTGACTATAAGCTGGGTAAATAGAGTCCCTACCAATTAGGACACCCTTTTGCTCTTCTATGTCTTAATTAGTAGGTTGCTGGACCGAGGATCTCCTCCTCCTCAACACAGTTACTTGTTATACGGTCAACGTTGGATATGTATAGCAATGTCCATCCCAATATAACTCTCTGTGCAGTGAGTGCGGAACCATGCCCCACAGAGAGAGAGAGAGAGAGAGAGAGAGAGAGAGAGAGAGAGAGGTTTTATTATTATTCTCGTTATTTTATTTAGGGCCTAAGGGCACCATTCATGATACATCCATCCAATACATGGATGGGGGATACAGGAGTCAAACTTAGAAGCTGGGGTCAAATGAAAAGAGTTGCTCGTCCCTACCAATTTTTTGCATTCTATGTCTTAATTAGGGTTGCTGGACCGAGGATCTGGATTATAGATATATATAACTAGTTGAGTACATCAATATATCCTCTCCTATTGCATGTAAATGGAAACAAAACCCAGAACCAGAAGAGAGCGTGGGGTGGGGTTGGGTTGGGTTAGATTGGATGTTAATTTTATTTATTTATTATTCTCTGGATTGGAGTGGGGGTGGGCTTGGGGACGGGGATATTGGGGATGGTGGAATGGGCAGCTGTTTTCCAACGCAATTGCCCAAGCAGTCGAAGTTAGCAGCACCACATTGAACCATGCATGGTACCGAAGTCACAGACCCCTCCATTGCGCAACCAACCGAACATGATACCACCTTTTCCCCACAGTCGGCCACGCATTGCCCCAACTCCTTCTGCACTCCTGCCCCTGCAGCATTCACCGCCACCACCATCACTGTGCAGCAGCAGCAGCATGATAATAATAAGAGCCAACCAATATCAACTTTTGCCACCCAGTTGTCTCGCAGACCCATTGCCAATTAGCTCGCTCTAATATTTGGCCAAAACCAAACTTGATTTGTTAAATTGGTTTCGGCTGTCTCAGGAGCAGCAAAGGATGCAGATTGTGTATTGCTTGGTGTGTGTATATATATTGCATTGCAGTGGATGGGGGGAGAAAGGGATGGCTTTATTTAGAAATTCCGTTTGCAACACACACAGATCATTCAGAAAGTGTGGCTGCTGTTATCTCAACATTGACCATACGACACCTCCCCTATCTTTTTTTTTGTTACATGACACCTCCCCATCATAGTTACCAAAATACTAAGTAAAAGCCTAGCGGAAACACTAGCGGAAGACGCGGCCAAAATTTTAGAAGAGCCGGGAAGTGAAAAGCAAATGGAAAACCTAAGAAGAATTTTAGTAAAAAAAACTTTTACAAAACTTAAAAAGGAAACTTTCATTCAGAATACATACTTAAAAACTACATGAATGCTTCAATGAATACTTTTATAAAGTATTATAAATATTTAGTTTAAATTTTAAAAATTAATGTATGCAATGAATAATTCAAGTTTTTAAAAAGTTTTTGCAGAGTTCCTTATCAGTTTTTTTTATAATTTATTTGAAGACATTTTCTAAAATATTTTGAAAGAGTTTCACACCCATACTTAAAACGCATTTATGTGTTTCCCTTGTTCAATGAAGGGCCCGTTTGATATATTATTTTGCCAAGCTTTTTTTAAACTTACAAGTAAAAAATCAGATTTTTTTTTTATTTTTTTGCTTCTAGACTTAAAAAAAGATAGGTGAAAAAACTATACTAAACGGGCCCTAAGTTTCATGGTATATATGGGCTATGTCTAATGTATGATGTGATGTAATATTTGCATGGAGGCTAATAAATGGGTAGCCAGCCAGAAAATTTTTCAAAAACTTAAATTAAAACCTCATAGAAAAAATAAAAATTAATATCATATGAAAAAACCATAAAAAAAATAACTAAAATTTGGCCCAAAAAAATCCAAATAAATTGTAAAGATAAAGAAATCTGAAGAGGGAAAAATATACAATTTGGGGTTGAGCGGGGGAAATATTTCAGGTGCAAATGTTGCCTAGAAAGAGAGTCATAAATTTGGGAAAGAGTAAAGGCTGGCTGACTGGAACGAAATCAAAACATTGGAAAAACTTTGATTCACACAATAAGTAGTCTCTGCCTCCTTGGACTTTGGATGAGGTGTAGAAAATAAGAGGAAAAAAACCCAGACCTTGGTGCCAAAAGAAAAATGTCCTTGGGAATTTTGTTGTTTTAGAGCTGGTTCGGTTTGTTTACTAGCTCTAAAAAACTTAAAAGTATTTTGTTATTCACCATCATGCTTGATGGTCAACCACGATTGGATTGATAGCACCTCATACGAGCTCCATCACTGTTAGTATTATTCGTGTTATCCACTCCTCAAACTTAAAAAAGTTAGTCAAAAAATAAGTTATAATATAAAATTTTATTGTGTTTTATTTTTATTTTTTATTTATTGGCGGATCAAAAAGAGCAAACACAACCCCCCTAACACGTACTAGTGGCATCTATCACCTATACAATCATTCCACCTATATATACCATCACTCCGCAAAGGAGGAAACAGAGACGGGCCGGGTGAGGGGGCACTCG
>CM065385.1:47535000-47615000 GCA_033060915.1 Euryodendron excelsum | reverse complement strand
TAGAAAAATCAAGAGCATTTAAAACTCCTTCATTTATCAATCTTTTAATTCTTTCCTTGGAGATATGTCCCAATCTCCTATGCCATAACATAGAGGAATTCTCATTGATAATGTTCCGCTTTATGCCAATCCCATCATGCAAGGTCGAAAGATTATTTTCAAAATTAGGATTTAAATCAAATCTAAATAATCCATCATCTAAAAAACCGTTGCCAATAATGGCTTTATTTTACAATAAATCAAAATTTGTACCACTAAAATTGAAACTAAATCCAAAAGGTACTAATTTAGAAATAGAAACCAAATTTCTAGAAAATGATGGAACATATAAAGTGTTTTCAAGATCCAAAATAAAACCAGATTTTAAAACCAATCTGAAAGTCCCGACAGCCTCCACATGTGAACGCATTTCATTTCCTGAATAAATGTTTTATTCACTTATTGTCGGTTTCCTTAGGCTGAGAAAGCCCTGCATGGTATTGGCAATGTGAATTGTAGAACCAGAATCAATCCACCATGTGTTATTAGGAACATTAACAAAATTAGATTCATAACACACAAAGGATCAGAGATTACCTTTCTTTACGAGCCATTTCTTATGCTTAGCACAATCCTTCTTCATGTGTCCCTTTTTATTGCAAAAGAAGCATGCACCCTTATTGCCATGACACTTCATTAGCATTTTTCCATTCTTCTCTTGAGGAATACCATTACCCTTATGACTCTTCCCCTTTGCATAAAATGCTAAATTAGCAGTTTCTAACTTTTCATGCTTTAGCCTTTCTTCCTCTTGAACACAAATTGTCAGAAGTTTATTCACTGACCATTTTTCCTTATGTGTGTTATAGGAAATTTTGAAAGGACCATACTCCATAGGAAGAGAGTTAAGGACAAAATGCACCAAGAATGACTCAGAAATCTCTATCTCCGGTGCTTTCAGTTGAGCTGCAATGTCCCTCATTTCCATGATATGTTCACGCACACTTCTATTATTATTATGTTTTATGCCTGACAACTTCTTCATTAGAGTGCTAGCTAGTGCCTTATCAGAGCTCACAAATTGCTCTTCAATAGCCTTCATGAAACCTTTTTCCTTATCGCATTCGGGGATTGAACCCCTAATGCCCTCATTGATGTGGGACTTAATGAGCATCAAACTTAGGCGATTGGATCGCTCCCACCACTCATATGCAGCCCTCTCAGTTAGCGTACTTGATTCTGTGGGGGTGGGTGGTTCATCCACACGGAGCGCTAAATTAAGGTACATGCACCCCAATGTCAAAAGTACTTTATCTTTCCAATCAGAAAAATTATCACCACTCAAGAATGGAATATGAGATGATTCAGTACTCAAAACTGCAGTAGGAATAACTGTAATAACCAAGAACATATTATACTATGAAATAGTAATTAAAGCAAAGTAAACTCAAACCTCCCTGTGGGTAAAGGTAGCAACATGCATTGAATCTACTTAAACTGTATTGATAAGACTAGTAAATAATACACACTAAAATAAAACATCCCTTTATCTGTGGACATAGGAAAATCTTATCTTAATGTTAAATTTACTATCATATCCCAATTAAATTAATAACAAATAATTATTTTCCTGTGGGGCCCAAATAATTATTTTTATTAATTTAATTGCAATAAATATATGCCATTAAATATATAGTCAAATGACCCTTTCTGAATGTGATAACAAGAATTTAATATCACACATTACAATAATTCAAGATGCTGTGGCTATTCTTAAATTAATGTAATGCTCAAGTTTCTTAAGATGGCATAAATAATCTTTAATGGGACAAAACACAATTTGATAATTAAAAAAATGAATTGTTGTCCCCAAAATACTTTTCAGAAAAGCCTTTACACAATTTTGAATAAAATCACAAAATATGCACTTATAGAAAGTCCAAGACCTATCCAGTATTTGACAAAAATGCACACCAAAAAACTAACCCCTATATATAATCATGAGACAACCATAATAATTTGCAGTAAAGCAATAAGATACAGATTGCATCAAATATGGTGGGGTTGCCGTATACAATAGCAAATCACCTAACACGCCACTTGATACAATTAATAAATATGCTAAAGGAATCAAATCACATAATCAACACTCAGTTTATGTCTAAATGTATCAAATATATCTATCGATTACATCATGCAAACTTTCAAAACTGAAATTAAAAGACTCCATACCATTTTAGACAATAGCCCATAACAATATAAAATTGATTAACCATCCAATCATAATCATGACAGAAAACTTAGCATATCCAGTATGCATCATGAATGCTTAAAAGACCATAATCATACAATTTTAGTGTTATGCTTATGGAATTACAGAAACAGAGACGTATGCATATGCCAAATATATATATCATTCTGAAAAAATTTTATATAGTTCAAACAAAAATATACATAAACTATATAAAAACTGTATACTGAACAACGCGAATTAGAAGGTTGCTCTGATACCACAATGTAAGATAAATTATACATATATATATATATAATAACTGTAATATATATGTATGTATACGCAGCGGATATATTAATCATATATTAATAAATATATGTGTATTAACCTCCAGCCATTGTTGTCCAAGTAAACTTGTTTTCTGTGCTTCTGCAAACGTAAGTTGCTTCTCTCTCTCAATCCCTGTGTATAAAACTCTCTGTAGATAGGATGTTCTAACCTATGCAGGACATCATACCCTCTGAATGATAGATATCATAGGCAATATATAACTGCTAGGCTAGGGACCCTTATCTTTATTCTTATTGGTTCTTTCCATCAAGGAACCATTATCTAATAGTGGGGACTTGATAGGTCTTAGCCAACCACTACTAGTATTTCACATAAAGTGGACAACTATCCCTATTATAACTCGTAACTAATTAACAAATAGATAAATATACAATATATATCATAGATATATATATATATATACTTTATACATGTGGTAAGTGGACCACCCTAAAAAGACTTGTCTTACAGTATGAGTCAAAAAAAAAACATATGTATATGTGAATGAGACACCATCGCTATGTTTACAAGAGGATTACCGTACAAAATAAGTTACATAGCATTTCCAAAGATTGTTCATAGTATGATGTGAGAAATTCTCACGTCAAAAGCAATAATAATACCAGTACGTATGGCCCAAAGTTCTGTCACCAGATAGATTAATTAGAAGTAATCCCACTATTGGACATAGAGATCCTTTCATCCAAAGCCCATAATTGTCCCTCAATAGATATTGCCCAACCTTGGTTGGGTGGGATTACCATGAACACTCCCATCGTTGTTAATTTTTGTCTATCCCTCAAGCCTCAGGAGGAAGGTCCGAGCAATTAAACGAGAGGGAGGGGCATTTGAAGAGAGAAAGCTTTCCAGAGGGAAGATATAAGCCATGAGATTAAAAATAAACAAGCTATTCCAACATGAATTTCTCACAAGCAAACTTACTACCGTGGATTACACCCCTGTTTTTTGTCAAACTAACAAAAAGAAATAATGCTCTTTGTATGTTAAAAGGAAGTGTGACAACAAGCATAAGTGTTTCTTTTTTACTTTGGTTTACATCCTTTTGTTTAAGGTTAATGCTAATCTGTCTATCCTTTCAAGTTAGATACACGTGAACATAATTGTACCACATGAGAAAATGTGAATCCCCACGCTTTATACAGTCCAATAGTGTATGTTTGTCAGCACTCATCAAAACCCTTTTTGTTTAGTTAATAATTAGTTGCCTCTAGTTAATCATTTTGGGAAGATTTACGAGCCGCAATGATGATTTGACAGTGTGTTAATTAGTTTTTTTTTCTTTTTGTTGGTGATGACATTTTGATGAATACTTACAAAACCCAAGCAATTGCGAACACTTTATTTGTTATTATTATTATTATTTGAATATTAATATATGTTAAATCTTTTTAGCACGGCTATCATCAGTCGCGACTGATGATTAGTTGTCAGTTGATGATGACTAATTTAACTTAGACACACCAATAATTGGTGAGTCTCAATTAATTTGATCAGCGTCAATTAGTGATTAACTATCAGGTACGATTGATGATTGTATTTTTTTAATTTTTTTTTTGATGCGTTATGTAACCCTTATCTAAATTCCGACAATCAAAGTGTCCATGATGTCCTTAAATATGATAATCAATCATCATCAATGTCTATGCACCAATCAATTGGGAGATATCCTTATTAATTGTCAATTTTTTTTTTATGGAAAAATCAATTTTTATCAATTACATAAAAAAAAAATGAATTACAATCAATTGTCATCTGAAGGCAATAGCGGCTTTACTAATTTTCTTTCTTTGCTTTTTTTATTTTGAGAAAAATAAATATTTAGATAAGTAACTTAACATAATTGTTATTTATTATCATACAATTATCTATAAAAGATGTTATTGTATTTACGTTTGAGTCAAAACTTAAATCTTATTGCACTCTCAATTCTAAAAAGTATGTGTGAATTGCCCACTGAATTTCCATGGGCATGGGTTGCCCCAACAACTAAGAGCACGCCGGTCAATCAACTCGTGTTGGGCCATTAGGGTGGGGGTGTTGAGCCCTAGATCGGATTTGACTTGCGGTCACTTGATGGAGTCCCGCCATCACTGTCGGTCCAATATGAGTGAGGAAAAGGGGCATGATGGGGATGTTCGTCCTGTTTTTGAGTTTATGAGACCAGCAGCAGTTGTTCTCGAAATTTGTTGTTAGATGTAAAATAGTTTAGTTTTCAGTACACCAAAAATTTTAGTATTTATTTTTGTTAATTTTAAGTTTTGTTGTATTTAGAATAATAATAATTTATTATAAATAGAGAAATTTTAAAGAAATGAAAGTTACAAGAATGAGTACCAAAAAATTTCATATTACATTTCCATTTTAAATTAGGCCATCATTCATTTGAATTGATTTTTGTTAATTTCATTTTTAAAAACTTTTAGTTGTAATTTTTGGTTAAAAAAGGGGTCAAAATATTAAACTTAAAATCAAATAAAAACCTGTTGAAATTTTAAGTTGCAGTTGAAGAGAGGTTCTGTGAAAAAGTTGAAGCAAAATGAGAAGCACAAACAGAAGTCAAAATTATTTTGACAGCCTTTGCCTTGAGTAATATGTTATTTAAGAATTAAGAATGACTCATCAATTATTTTAAATGCCAATTTGGGGTGTGCTTGGATAAAGTCACAAGTTTAAAGCTTAAGTTAGTTTTAAAAAATCACTTTTTAAATGATTTTTTCAAAGTTTAAATTAGTTCTAAATACGACTTTTTTGAGTGATGAGTTAAATACTATTTAAAAAAGTCATAAATTATTAAAAAAGCCGAATTCCTCTTCACCTTGAGCCTCAAAAATTCACCCTCATAGACCGTGGAACTGTATTATCACTACGCCCTGAAATTGCAAGGGTATATGAAAAGTAAGATTGTAAAATAATTTTTTATTTAACGTTAGTAGTAGAAAGTTCTTATGATGGGATGACTTTGAATTTTTTTTTAACTCTTGAACTCCGTCGTGTAGGTTTATTTTTGAAAGTACAATTGTCAAACTTGAAGTGCAATAAACCAGTAGTCTTTCAATTAAAGGTCTATTTGATACAACTTTTTTGTTAAGTATTTTTTAAGCTTACAAATAAAAAAAATTAATTTTTTTTTACTTTTTTGACTTTACTTTAACTAAAGATAAGCAAAAAATCAAAAATAAAAAAGTAAAAAAGTAAAAAAAAATTCGTTTTTTTATTACAAACTTAAAAAAAAATTAGACAAAAAGTTGATACCAAACATGTCCTAAGCACGATGTGAATTTTTTTCTTTTTTATTTTTTTTTTTGGGTGGGAGTCGTGAATCTTTGGCAATGATTAATCAGGTTGTGGTTAGGTCATTTGGCAAATCATTTTCAAGTGTTACCAGTCCTTCGACTGCGTAACAGCTTTAG
The DNA here is from genome assembly GCA_033060915.1 of Euryodendron excelsum. Classification (NCBI taxonomy): domain Eukaryota; kingdom Viridiplantae; phylum Streptophyta; class Magnoliopsida; order Ericales; family Pentaphylacaceae; genus Euryodendron; species Euryodendron excelsum. Next base: position 47,609,027 of record CM065385.1, on the reverse strand, counting down.
CCATCTTTTTTAGTTTTATTTTTTATAATCTTATTATTAGTAATACATGCTTAGAGTGACAAGAATCCAAAGCCTTCATGTGGAATATAGTATAAACAAATTGAAACAGGGAGGTGGACAGTTAGCCGTTAGATACATATATATATATATATATATAAATCTTCATTGCTTTTTATAATTTGAATATTGGAATGCATCAGTAGTATCTGATTACTGAAGAGTAGGAGCAATGTCAACCTAGCTGGCTGGTGGGGGATGGCAACCCCACCACATCTTTGAATGAATCCCCCACACTCTTTTCTTTACACGCATCTAATATAATTCTCTCTGCATTATAAAGAAATGTATGTAGGTACTATTGTGGTAAATGCATGTAACTTTACCATTTATTCTTATTTCTTTTGTGGCGATGGAAATATGTGTCATTAATATACAGTATAGCTACCCAAATAATACATAACATGTACACCTTTTATTTATCTATTTATTTTATGCAATATTATATATATACATATATATACATATATTGGGCGTTAAATTCCAGTAGTCTAGTTTAGCTAGCATCGTTATATACTAGTGGTGCGCGGTTCTTTGTTTTTCTCTCTCTTTTTCTGTACCTATATATATATATGTATACATATATGTGTATGTGCTTGTGATGTTGTACTGTGAATCTGTAACAACCAAGATAGATGCCCTGGCCCGGACAGGACAGGCCAACAACATATAAACCTCCAAGTTGCAGTAGGAGACAACCCCCCTTATACTGCTTTACAGCCCACACAAAAACCCATCAAAATTAAAATACCTTTCTTCTCTCTCTCTCTCTCTCTCTCAAACCATCCTCTTCAACGCCACTTCTGCTATCGAACTCCTTCCTTATATACAGTCCCTGCTCCGTTTTTCGAGTTTTATTACGGGTTTTCTATCTGAAACATCAACCGAATAGAAGTGGGATTACTTATTATAGCATTAATTTTTTTTATAAAAAAAATTCATTTAAGAACTGGTTTTGAATTTTGAGTGGTTTGGTCGAGTAATTAACAGTGATCGTGTGTCGGCGCGAGGTCCCTTTCTGTCGGCATTTGTCTGTATCCAACGATGATGATGCTGTTGCAGAGATAGGAATTTCAATTTCGATTTCAATCTCAATTAAACTATTCCCACGGAGTACACAACGCAGATAGATGCCTATGCGTTAAAGGGGCTTGATGACTGATTACTTGAAGTAGCACCATCAAGAAGGCGAATCCCTTCATGTCTCTTGATTTTGATAGGTTTGCTATTGCCCAATTTGTTACTTTTCTAACTTGGTCCTGATCGGTTGTGGGTTTCATTGTTATGGATTGCTTCAGGCTGACAATGTATTGATTTCTTCATTTGTCAGAGTCGAAGATTTTCAATGTCGGAATGTTGTTGATTTTTCATTTGAGTCTTTGTTCTATTGGAACAAACATTCCAATTGTCACTGGCAAATGAAGCTTGGGTTCTTAGGGATCTTGCTTCCCAATACAGGTTTGGGAAGTTGAGACTCTTTCTGTGCCTCTCTAATTAAATTTTATGTTTTCTGGTTCCGAAGAGAATAAAATTCTCTTGCTTCTAAATTCTAAACCTCAAATGTGTATTGCTGTGGATCGGAACATTGTCGCCAGAACCAGAGTCTTCAAATTTGATATCTTAGCCTGTTAGATGACATAGGCTTATCTTATTCTCCATCTACATACCTGTTGCTGCAACTTGAAATGTTGATGGATTGGCTACAATTCTCATCTCAATGGAATGCCTTTCATCTTGTTTATCTTTAGTTGGTCGTCATTGGTCTTGTAGTTCTATTGCCAACGATTTGATATTTGCATGACCCTCATGTGGTGTAGATCACCATTGCAGCTTTCCTTCTATATCCAGATTGAGCTTGCATGTCAAAGTGGCAATTTTTCTCCTTCTTGTCAATTGCTTTACACTTGTAGCATCACACAGATTGGAGGGATTATTTATTCAAGGTTCTAAAGAATTTACTTCTACTGTACTGTTTATCACTTGCTGAAAAATTTACTTCTGTCATGTTACAATGAATTCATGATATATTCATGTCTAATGAATATTATTTGTTGTCGTGTGCTGTTTAGTTTACCGGAGAAAAAGAAAAGATTTGTCGCTAACTGTTTAATTTAACAGAAAATTAAATGATTTGTCGGTTGCTCTTTATGCTGCCTTTCTTTTTCCAGATTAAACTTCCTCTTGCTATTCTTCTGCTGACATATCCTTTTACCTTTCAGGTTCCATGTGTAATAATTCATATTGGAATACTATTTAACTACGTAGCCGAAGGGGCTTCCAAACCAAATGTCAAAGACTCTTGCAGCAATACTGGGAGGTGCTGCAGGAGCCGTGGCATTGGTGGGGATTGTGATTACAATTATTTGGTTCTGCCTATTTCATAATAGAAGTGTTTCAAGAACTTCTGAGACAGGGTCTTCTGATCCATCTGTTCCCGGTAATTTTGTATCACGTGTATTTCAGATTTCAGAACCTTTACCTGAATATGTACTGGTCCATAATTTATTCTTGTAACCTGCAGTGAGAAGACCTGTTGGGGTTGAGTTGACCTTGCGAGAAGCAAGGCGTTTTGAGATGGAAGAATTATCTTTGGCCACAAAAAATTTTACTGATAAAAGTTTGATCGGAGAAGGCAAATTTGGGGCGGTGTATAAAGGTTTGCTAAATGATGGGACGCTTGTAGCCATCAAAAAGAGAGCTGGTGCACCTAGTCAGGAATTTGTTGAAGAGGTGATGATCATTTTCCTCTCCTATGGGTAAAATGGAATCGCATTATAACGCTAATTAGCTGTTTGAAGGGATGTATGCAAGGGCTTATGCTGTATTCAATAGGATTGTTTTAGGATTTGAAACCCCTCCACCAGTGTCCATGTCTTACCTTTTAATTTTGTTAATTGATGGGATGTACAAGAGAGTTAATGCTCTTGGTTTTACATATTCTCAGGAAAACTAGAAATTCAAGTTAGCACAATGAATGTAACACTTCCATTTCCTCTCTTCTCCCTGCCGCTTGCTGGTGGGATTTTCTCGCATACCTCCATAATCGGCCACAACATTTGTCTGAACTTGGCATGCCCTGTTTCTTTCACAGTGAATAATGTCATATTGAAAATTAGCTCAACCTTTCCTTCTCCTTGTCTTCTTTTTCATTTTCCTCCTCATTCCCAGTTAGTTTGTTTACAACTCCTCTCAACTCATGAAGAGTTATAGACCAAATACCTATTACTTTGGAGGTGCTGCAGGAACAGCTTCTGATGGTAAATCCTCGGAAAGTGTTCGTTTTTTAACCTGAGCGTCTTTGTGTCTTTTTTATTTGGTTTATTACCATCTAAATTTGACAGAATCTGAAACATCTTTCTATAGAATCTAACTTATGTAGCTTTCTTGGCTTTGGTATTTATTCCTTCTCATGGACTCCATGTTTTTGGAAATAGCTATCTAACTTAACCTAATGAAAATGGAAACTATGTGCATCGTGATGGAAAGCTCTATTGTAACCAAAAGATCAATTTAAAAGTTGCTGGAATTGATGGAGAGACTGATATGTGCAGTTTCTTATGAATTGCTTCCATCTTTTGCTTGCCTTTCCGCTGGTATTATTCCATTTAGTTATCATAAGGGAATTTCAATAATTTGATATATTTGGACTTAATTTCATATCAGGTACGATATCTCTCGTCCATTTATCATCGGAATCTTGTGACCCTTTTAGGTTACTGCCAGGAAAATGATCAACAGATTCTTGTTTACGAGTACATACCTAATGGAAGTGTTTCCATTCACTTGTATGGTAATGCTCTATCCAATTCTCATTATTGCTTTTGCAAGCAGAGAGTAATGTAGAACACTGGTGAAAACAAACGAGCTCATGTTCATTCTCCCTTTTCTCCTTTATATCTTTCATTGCAAGTATTCATGTAGAGTGTAACCTGATTTTCAGGTGACATGTTGGGGAATTATGGCGTACACTGTACTTTCTTTCTATCATACTTTTTCTGCCATTTTGTCCTCTGCATGGTTTTTGAAAAACATTCATTTGTTATTTTTTATTCTTGTTGGTCGTTATTCAAGTTTTGTGATGTTCTATTTGCAGGTGCTGGTCAGGTTTCACAAGAGAAGCTAGAATTCAAGCATAGGCTTGCAATAGCTCTAGGGGCTGCTAAAGGTGATTCTCTGCAAAATCAGTGAGCATTAGTGGCTTTCCTGGTATTAGTTTTCCTTCTCTATAGATAAAATACCCGAATATCCATCTCGGTCCCACAAAACTCTTTTGCAAGCTCAGTAAGACATTTAAGTATTAGGGAATTTACTCCATGTTTAAAAGGTCACAAAGCAATGCTCCTGATTCAATTCCCTAATTATGCAGGTTTGGCTCACCTCCACTCCTTAAGCCCCCGTTTGGTACATAAGGATTTCAAAACAGCAAATGTTCTTGTAGATGAAAATTTTATAGCTAAGGTTGCTGATGCAGGACTCCGCAATTTCCTTGGAAGAGTTGATATTGCTGGCCCATCTTCTCTAGTGGCAGCTGATGAGATATTCCTTGCCCCAGAGTATTGCTCTCTGCAAACCCCTTTTTTGACATTATTATTCACGTTATGGATGCATTCTTTTTTGTTTTCTTTTTTCATGACCCATATCTTGTTTACTTGTTTAGGGTGAGAGAGTTCAGACGATTCTCTGAGAAAAGTGATGTATACAGTTTCGGGATATTCCTTCTGGAGTTAGTAAGCGGGCACGAAGCAGTGGATTTGCTATCTTCAGATTTTAACGATAACCTGGTTGAATGGGTATACAACAGTTCTCACACCATGCTATTAGTGCTGATTTACCAAGTCATAGGTTCTTAAAGCAAACAATTTCTGGACTTAATCGTTTGTCTATGTTAATTCATTAATAATCCGAGTGGAGTATATGCACACCAGTAGTATACATGTATGTACAGCAGTAGGTGTGTACGTTTGAATGATTCATCACACCTTGTTGAATTGTTTGGAAATACAGTAGATATATACATACATATGGTTTATAAATGCATCATATTTTGTTAATTCTACGAACATATATATGCTCGAGATACGAGTTTAGTAGTAGATAGTTGGAGGTGTACGTATCTCATATGATGTTTTCTCGCTTGAAGGTGCAAAATTATGAGGACTCTGGAAAGATCTCTAGTATCATCGATCAGAGACTGGCAAATAGTTTCACGGCAGAAGGCATGGAAGAGTTCATTCAGTTGATCGTCCGTTGTGTGGACCCGTCTAGTGAGAGACGACCTGCAATGAGCTATGTGGTAATGGAATTGGATCGGACACTTGAGAAAGAGATGAGCTTGACAACAATCATGGGGGAAGGAACTCCAGTTGTCACCCTTGCAAGCCAACTTTTTAGGGCATCAAAGTAAAAATATATGAGGAATCAGCTTGTTTGCCTTCAATTGTTGAGTGTGTTCTTTGAGATACTGTTTTTTTTTTTTTTTATAAAAAAAAATCCAGAGAAGAAGAGATTCGGCTGTTTGATAAGTGTATAAAGAACAGCTGTATTAATTTTTTTATTATTTTCCCCTTCATAAATGATGTTTTTGTAAACATCATTAATTGGTTGTTAATATTATAGTCAAGGTTGAGGGTGGTGTGGATTTTCATTTTTTGATTTTGATTTTTATTTTTGAACTTGGTGCTTTGATTTGAAATCTCATAGTGATTTCTTTTTCGAGAAATTCTTATATAACAGTGAAGATTGAGGTTGGTGCGGATTTGGTATTTGTTTTTCCAATTGCTATATTGATTTGAAATTTAATGGCTATTTCTTTTCCAAGAAATTCGTGTTTTGATTTTGTCGTTTGTGTGAGAAATAGTTCACTTGAAAAGTTTGCTACCCAAATTTAGGGCAAATGCCACGAAATGGTAAGTAGACAATGCTTTAATGGCCTTTTCATTTATGAATATTCATATTTTATGAGTAGGCAAACAATTTTTTTTTTTTTTTACTTTTGAAAAATACATAGTTAACTTTTTCTCATTTTTGAACCCAACAAATAAAAAAATAAGTTTAATTTTGTGTGTTTATTTATTTTTACTGTTTTCCAGGCAGAAGTGGCGAAGTGAAAGGAGGAAATTAAAATTGGAACTCCAAAAAGCCTCCTACCAGTACTATGATTGGCCAACCCATGATCCTAGCGGTGACAAGCCTAACCAAAGCAACCGTTCAACAACAGAAGCCGAGGGGTAGGACTTCTACACAAGACAGCGAGCTGAAAGACGATGTGGGATGGGATAACAAACACATATAGGGTTATGGTCTTTTCTGACAAAGCAAATCAATGCACACACTCGATGTTGGTAGCCGTTTTCGACACCCCCCAACTATGTGTATTCATTTCCTTAGTTTGTCCTATAAAATATATGCAATCGATTCCACTAATCAAAATTTGATCAATGCATTCAACGTTGGCACCTGAACGAAAAATTATTCAATGTGATGATCATATTTATGTGGTGTGATGATTTATTCATGTAATACTATGTGTAAAGAGAATATCTTTTAAAATATTATGATCATTAATCTAGTTGAACGGTGACATTTCAAATTAAAATTTCTGTCATGTAAATAATGTCACAAATTAAATGAAATGTAACACTACGTCATTATAATGACGTGGTGTGACAATCATCTTGAATAATTATAATGTTGAACAGTCGTGATTTTATAAATAATATATACATATTGAAGAAATTTAGAATAGTATAGGTCGATATATATATTTATATTCTTTAAAGGTATATTTGTCTTTTTATTTTTTTTTATTTTCGATAATAAAGAGTGTTTAAATATTAACTTTTTAAGTAACATATAATTTTTTAAAAATGTGTTTAATTTTATATTTAAAAAAATAATTTTTTAAAACTAATATAACTTTCAAAAAGAAAAAATAACTTTTTAAAACTAATTTACAACTTAACTTGTCTAGACATCCCCGAGATGAAAAGAATTATCCCAACAACGGAGCCGTTTAGGGTTTATATTTACTTATTTTTATAATTTATTTATTCTTTTCAAGTTCGGTTATATGTAGCCTCCGTCTTGTCTCTCTGCTCGTGTCGTGTATGCGATTAGGGTGTCTTCGGCGGGGCTTCTGATTCGGGAACTTTCGGGGGCGCTCTGACCCTGAGCACAACAAGGTATAAGATAAGGTAGATATTTGTTCTTTACTCTCTTCTTATTTTATTTATTTATTTTTGATACTTTATTTGACGGTGGTAGTAGATCAGATCATGATTGCCGTTCTCGTTATGAAGTCTCCTCCTGTGATATTTTTCTTCCGAGGTTTCATCAGAGTGGATACGCCCTTACGCATACCTCATGTTTGAAAATTTTTAATTTTGTGATGCTCAAACCAAAGGATTTTAAACTTTAGGGCTCGAATCGAATGGTTAGAGGAAAGTTGTTACTCGTCAGTTATATTTGTCCTGCCTGCCATCGAAAATACAATAATGAAAATGTATGAGCATTTCGTTAGTTGTTTCTGTTTGTAGAGAGAGAAAAGAGACAGAACGTATCTATTTGTATTGCTGACAACTAGTTTGTTGCAAGAATAATTTTTAGAATTTCAACTTACCTAAAATATCTCATTTCTTCCCCATTCCGACGGCTTCGTCATTCTTTTTCTGTGATTCCACTTATTTACTTCTTCTTTTATTCGGAGCATATTATTTTAAAGCCAAGGCAAGGTAAGGTTTATTGAGTTGTTGTTCTATATAGTACTTAGGAATTCCTCTCTCTATCTCTTTTGCTCCTTTTGTTAGATGTTGAAGCTATTGAAAAAACATTTTGCTTTAATTTTCCTTCTACTTTTGAAGGGGCTACTTCCTTTCTTAAATAACTGCTTGCCTAAACTTTTGTCTTCCTATTAAATATTGTTTCTTGATAAAGATTCTAACTGTTATGCCCTCATTTTGATTGTTGCCTAGTTAGAAGTATTAGACTAAAGAGGGGTAGTTGTTGATGGCATTTGTTTGCCGCATTTAACTGTTAATACTTAACAATGCTGCTCGTTTAAGTCTCTATAGTCTATACACCTTATTGTCTCCCACTTCTAACATATCTTTACCATTTTATATATGTTATATATGCTATTACAAGATGTTTTTTTTTATAAAAATTATGTTTGTGTAGATGGTTTTGCTGTATAATGTAGAAATTGTTAATTTAGTTATATCATTGTTTTCAATAGATGAGATTGAGAAAACAGAAACGCCATCGTAAGATTGTGAGGTTCTACACAGCTTGCTTTGGCTTCCGAGAGCCTTTCAAGGTCCTATGTGATGGAACTTTTATACATCACCTTCTTGTCAATTGTATTACACCAGCCAATACTGCACTCTCAAATATCATTGGTGCTACCGTGAAAATATTTACTACCAGGTCTGCAGGTTTTTCTATTCCTTTTTATAATAATGTTGCTGATAATAGTAACGGTAACAATAATGATAATATTATAGTGTTCTATTTCGCTTAACACTTTATCAGCTAAATGCTTTCTATACATGCATGCTTTTATTTTTGCTTTCTTTGTCTGTAGATGTGTTCTTGCAGAGTTAAAAAGCCTTGGTAAATCCTACTCCGACTCTCGGGAGGCAGCTTGCAACCTGATTACAGCTAGGTCAGTGCTCTCTCTCTCTCTCTCTCTCTCTCTCTCTCTCTCTCTCTCTCTCTCTCTCTCTGTGTAACATCAAGTTTGGAAGAAAAAGGATTTGAAGATGGCAGTCCACTAGCCGCAACTAGTTTCCAAGTATATTATCATATCAATGGATGCTTGAGTTGAGGAGGCCTGCTCATGTAGTATTTTGGTCTTTCTAAAGACTCGATCGTGTTACTCTGAACCTGGGAGTATGATTTGAGCTATTTTCAGATGTGACCATGAGAAGAGGAAGAGTGCTGTGGCTTGCATCATGGAAATTATAGGAGAACACAATCCTGAGCACTTCTTTGTTGCTACTCAGGACGCTGATTTGCGGAAGAAGTTACAGGAGGTTTGTGTAATTTTCTTATGATAAATTTCACTTCTTGTTATGGTTATACTAGACGGAATTGCATATTTAGGGGTGAAATCGAGCCGAGCCAAGCCGAGTTTGAAATGGTTCAGAATCGGCTCGGCCAATATAACTTTTGTTCGAGCTCGGCTTGAGCTCGAGTCACTTTTTAACTTTAGTGTTTGAGCTCGGCTCGCTTTTTAAGAAATATAGTCGGTGTAAACTCGGCTCGGCTCGACAAGAAAGTTATTAGCCCAAACTCGAGCTGAAGTTTGAATTTTGGCTCAGTGTTCAAGCGTGACATTGAAGGAGCATGTACTGATGCACAGCTTTTTGTCAACTTTGCCTTGACAAGACCTGAACAATGCAGGTTGCAGCTTTTTGACCACCTTATAACACAATGTATAATAGTATTATTTGCCAATTGTCATCCAACTCCATTGATTACAATTTGAAAAAATTATTTTATCTGAACACCTCATACATCAAATATTCAAAAACATAATAAAGGGTTATATCCATCATAAAGGCTAAGCCAACGTATAGTAGCTTAAAGAAATAGAATACTAATCAGAAAAATGCAAAAGCATCCCAAAAAAAAAAAAAAAAACCCAATTTGGGGCTGTTTAAAATTTACCAACAATAGTTTGCCAACAGAAGTAATCAGAATTAGCCAATGAATAAATTAAAAATTTTAGCAACCATGTGCATCTTCAATCATTACGAATCTATTCAAGGAAAAGTTTGTCTAAAGGATTACTACCACTAGTCTCCAACTAAATGTTCATTGAAGAAAAATATTATAAACACACTCAAAGCTCTTTTATTTAAGTTGCAGGCCTCTGAAGTCTGAATTATCTACCTCTTTGACAAAGAAAAAAAAAGGGCTAAAAAAAGCAAACAACTGAAAAGATTCTTCAACTAAAATTTCATCTTTTGGTCTTCATGCTCAACCTGCAAAGCATAAAAAGTTTAAAAAATGTCATCAGATTGCAAATATTGAACTATAATAGTACATTAAAAATGTCATCAGAATTATTGATTGGTTGAGTATTCGACATATCTGTCAAAACAATACAAACACATACATAATATTGCCCTAGGAACAATCACCACAGGTTAGCTATGAGAAATACAGAGTATTAAAGCAATTTTTCAAAAAGGCTAATGATATCTACAAATGCTTTTCTAGTAACCAAATGATGTTGATAAGTATTAAAACATGAGAATTCAAAGCAAAATGACAGTATATGCCTTTTCTTTCTTTTTTTAAAAAAATAAAAAGATAAAATTATAAAAGCCAAAAAAAAAAAAAAGAAGAATCAAACTACCAAAAAAAAAAATCATGCGTAATGCAAACACATTACACTAACCCAAACCCTTTTGCACTTCAAATTCTGAACATTAATAGAGAACTTTTTGTAGAAGATCCACCCCCTAACAAACCATGTGAACACTAATTGATGGGCAAATAAAACGTAAAAACAAACACTCCATGATAACAGATCAATTGAAGAGATCAATATATTATACAAATATATTCTTACCAGTAAAGAAATTGCAGAGATACACAATACGCATCTACGAATAAAAAAAATTATAAAAAGAAAGGTAATAGAGGAAACATAATTCTTCAAACTTTTGTAGTCGAAACCTAAGCGCAGTCGTCAAAAAACTGAAAACCCAACTTTTGGAACTAATCCTAATTGATTCATCTGACTTCACATCAGATTTTATAAGAGATCCTTTCCGTAAGATAAAAGGTCTATTGTGTACTACGCTATCCCCTAAAGAATTTCGTGAAGCAATAAAAGTGTTAAAAGATAAATATACCTATGTGATTATGTTTATCATATATATATATATTTATATACATATGTACGTCTGTTCGTGAACTTATCGAGCCAGACAAACTCTTGTATGAATTCGGTTCGAAATTCACAGCGAGCAAACTATTTAGATCGAGCTTGGTTTGTTCAATAGTTGAACGAATCCAAACGAGCTGAAAGCCGAGCCCGAGCCGAACACGATCCGCTCGGGTCACTTTTCAGCCCTATGCATATTGCTAGTGGGTTTTTATGATAGGTGAAATTTTCTTTCTGAATCAAAGGAAAGTCTGCCTTTAACTGTTCTGCTTACATGTTTCAGCTAAAATAAGTTCTATTTGTCAGATTACACAGCCTGTATGCTATTTCAAATAGCATAAAGTTGCATGGTTCCTTTGAGTTGGATATTTATGTTGCCATTTTTTTCCATCTCTTTTTATTAATAACTAAAACCTTGAAAGGTTAACCAATGACATTCTTGTAAATTAACCTCCATGTTACCCTTCCATTGGGTACAACCATAGCAATTGATTGCATTGTTCATGGCTTCCCTGTGGTATATTTTACATGCCCTTTGGTGTCAAGTGTGTCAGGGATGATACTTATTTGCATGGTTTATTTTCTAAGAAAAGTTCTAGAATTTTGATGGTCTTTCAAAATATTGTTTCCACAACACGTGGTTAAAGCTTTGAAAGTGTAGGTATGCTTGTTCACATTCTCCCGATTTGACTTTTGTGGTGATTTCTCAAGAAAAAAAAAACCTTTGGATATCCTGACTACCTCAACCTGTTTTCTATTGTTTTTGGCCTGTAGTAGCACCCTCTACCAAGTCCACCCATTACTAATGCTCTCACCACTCTTCATTGCTGGTGGTGAACATATTGGTCGATTCCTTTGTATTCTGCCCCTCTTGGAAGATAAACGAGGAGACAAATATCCTGTTTCGTGATATATAGAATTTTTTTTTCTTATCACCTTCTGCCTCTACATCCTTACAGCGTTATTAGGATTTTTAGCTATGCTATATGTGGGCATATTCTTTCCTGATGACTAGGCATTTTGAGGGCAGTGTGGTGTGGATGCACGTTACAAACCTAAATTCGAAGAAAATGCAAGGTATGTAAATGTTTGAACAATAGGGCAGAACATATCAAGCTATTAATATTTCATCTTACTGGAAGCTTCTTATTTTGATGCTAATACTACTTGAATATCCAGAAACCAGACTAGGACTTTTCTTTGATCCAAATTCGGGGGTCAAAGAGTTTTATAAAACGTTCTTGGTGGAAAAAAATGAACTCATCAGTACTATAAGTATTATTTTATCAGAATGCTAGTAGTATGAGTGCCTTCTTTTGTGTTTGGCTATTATAACTATTTCCTCTGCTTTGTGCATTACCATATTGCACGTGGACACAGTCATACACTTTCACACACGCACAAACGCTCTCATGGACAGGTGTGCCTGTGATATTTATTAATATGTTTATTATTTTGCTGAAGGTACCAGGTGTGCCTATGATATTTGGTCTGCGAAATGCCTTATTCCTCGAGCCTCCATCTTCATTTCAACGGCAGTTCACAAAATTTACAGAAGCAGAACGTTCACAGATGTCTGTGTTAGAATATAAAATGTTAAGGATGGAGAAAAAGAGTACGTTGGCCACAGAGGAAGCAATGGAGTCCTCTGATGTGAATCAAAGTGAAGGAGATCAAAATCTGGGGACCCAGGTAGTGAAAAACATGAATACTGGAAGAAAGAGGACGGAAGTGAAGGATAAAGTTCAGTTCAAGAGAAAGAAAGCTAAGGTTCAGATCCATGATCACGTCTTTCTTTTCCTAGTTGTTGTCTTGATTCTTTGTTTAAATCTGTCTTACCATAATACTCTACTACCCTAACAAATTGCATTTTTTGTTTGGCGCTCCGAAGCATGATACTCTAGCGTTTTAAAACGGTAAATTTAGCGATCCAAACCGATCTCAAACTTTTTTTTTATTTATATCCATAAAGGTTGCCTAATGGAGGAAAAAAAATCAATTATAATGAATAAAAATATAGGAAGAATAGATTTTTGACATAACAATATGCAAAAAAAAAAAAAAAAAAAAAAAAAGAGCCATAATACTCCTAGAATGTGTTTTTAGATGATTAATTTAAAAAAACATAAATTATGTTTTATTAAATGTCTGATTATTAAAGAAAATTATTCTAGAAGTACCTTAATTTTAATAATATACTTTATAAAAGTTTATTGTAGCGTACCATAGTTTAGAACATATGGCGTACCCCATTCCCGTTCCACGTACCGAAACGATCTAGGTTCCAGGTAACATAGGTTTAAATCTTGATTTTTATTGACTGCTCTTGTTTTATTGTCTTATGCTTTTCTTTTTCTTCCACATGATTTGTTAAAAATGTCCTGCGATTCTGGTGTCCCACAGCTTAGTATAGCTCATTATTTTGAGGGATCTTTTGACAATCACCGTGTTTTGTGATTTATTATATTATACGCACGAAGTTATTTGGAGAGGATGGATAAGCAGTTGCATAAATGTAAGAGTGGTTTTTTCTTGGTGTTAAATAAGCATGTTTACAAATCTACTAAACTTTGGTTATCTTGACATGTGCAATAAATTAGGTAACTAGTATAAAGATATACTGAATTTCTATGTTGCGTGAGTTTTTAAAATTTGATTCAACACCTAGTTTTATCATTCTAGCAGTTAGTTATTAGGGCATGCTTGAAAGAGTTGCTTCAAAAGCCAAGTCAGGGGATTGTGTCCTCACGTTGCCTTATTTAAGATTAAGCACGTATGAGCACCAGATACTGTGCTACAGCACTTGCTGCACCGGATAAGCCACACAACCTATGGTACCCATCCTATGTGCTTTATGTCCCTTGCACATTCAACGATCAATTTTCTATTCATGATTTGCTTTCATAACTTGCTTGCCGGTATCTGTCAACAATCTTTTCTTTGTTTATATTTGGCCTTGGTGGGAAGAGTCGAGAACATAATTTTGAAGGGCAAAAAATATTTGGCATGGCATATTAACTCACTGATGGTGAAAGGTATAAACCTTTTGGTTTAAATTTATTGATGTATATAATTAAAGAATGGAGAACATAATAGATACAAGTACAATGGAAAATTATATTCCTGGAGTGGGGCTATGATGGGCAAGCGTAGGAGAGTGACTTGGATCTTAGTGCCTTTGGCCCTGATGTGGCTGCTCTGGGGGAATGCAACAGAAGGTCTATTGATGGAAAAGAAACCCGTCTTTAGACTTGAGAGAAGGTTTGTGTCCATTTTGTATAGTTGGGTCTTGGGCATTGTTGATCCGTCCTTGACCCAATTTTTGGATTTTTTTGGTGTCTATGGAGTAGATGATGAATGGATGGGTAGCCTTCATTTTTATTTTTCGATACTTTGTACATAGGTGGCATTCCTTTGGTGCCTTTGATTTATGTACTCTCCCCTTTACTCATCAAAAGAAAGTAAAAAGCATAGAAGAGTAGTTTCAACATGGTAAAAACATATTCTTCAAGTAGTTAATAAATGATATAAAGATAGGAATAAAATTGCAAATACAATCACAGCACAGTTCAATCAAAACATTTGGCTGACTATAACAAGAAGACAATAATTTAAAAAAAAAAGAAGACATATAGTTACAGCCTATAGGTATAGTATTAAATACCATGAAACAAAAGGATTATTAATGATAATTGTGGAAATTAAATATTAAAATCTAGAAAGCAAATGTATGGAGGTATACACCAGTAATATTGTGGTTCTTACTCATCTGCTACTAGTTACTATGACATGTGAACAGTTAAAGAAAAAGGTGGATGCTGGTTTCACAATGGCTAGACTAGCTGTTGAAGCAATGTTTGGTTCAATATTTTTGTATTTGTTGTCTTTAGTCACTGAAAAGTGGTAGTTTTATGTTTCATTTCAACCCAAAAAAAAAAAAAAAATGTGGAGTGCTACTAATCAACATTTTATAAGGTGGCAGTCCTAAGATTCATGGGTTTACTTTCCTTGGAAATCTCAGGGTCCAAACCCACTCTCATGTAAGAAGAAAACGGATCATGGACACACAAATCTAGTCTCAGAAAAGGTGAGTTATTCGCTTTGTATTGTTTCTGAACGCTTATACTCTTCAGTCTTTCTATTCCAAAAATTTTATCTTGCTCTTGATAATTGAGTAATTTGATGTTTGGTGATCCTGGTTTTTTTTATTTTTTTGGTAAGTAATTGATGATCTTGGTTTTTTGTTGGAAGTAATTGGTGACCCTGGTCTTACTACGGTTGAGTGCATTTCATAGAGATGTTGACATCATTCTGATGCACAGAATGACTTTGAATTTTGGAGCTATGTAGATACTTGACTGAGGTGGCACAATGCTTGTGGCATCACATTGGAGGCTCTGTATTCTGAGTCTTGCCTGTTATTTTAGCCTATCAAGAACCTATGTACTTGGACTCGGGTATGGGTGTCGGTGTGGGTACATGTCCAAGTGTACGTGGCCAGTTTGAGAATGGAATTCGTTGGGCGCGCTAGCTGGGCTATAGATTTAGGTCTTTAGACAGGTGATAGTGAAAGTCCGTGAAATACTTGGAATAATTCTACCACTTCTACTAGGAGTAGCCTTTTTAGTGCTAGCTGAACGTAAAGTAATGGCTTTTGTGCAACGTCGAAAGGGTCCTGATGTAGTGGGATCGTTTGGATTGTTACAACCTCTAGCAGATGGTTTGAAATTGATTGCCTCCTCTAGAAAGGCATTCCAGCTTCAGAGGCAGGTGAGCCGGGTCAGGAAGGAGTTTGACTGCTGGGATGGGATCGGATCCTACTCGAAGCACTCCACCACAAATAAGAGTCTTCGGTTTGGATAGGCATGTCCAAGGACACTGGGACACGGCTTGATTTTATATTTTTTAAAATAATTTTTTTGTGTTTTTAAGGTAAAATAGCATTTACAAGTAAAAATATATAGCATTTCATACATAAAATGGAAGTTATATGCTTAGTTTTATAGTAAACTCAATTAGTTATACATCGTTGTTAGATGCATTCCAACTAGTGTTGAGTGTCCAACACGGGTACCTCACAAATTTAGAAGAGTCCAGAGTCCAGGTAACATAGTCAAAAACCATGCGTCTACATCGTGGTTGATAATAATCAGAGCATATTGGCGTTAGTTTACTTTGCTATATGAAATATCAGAAATGTTTGGTGACTTCTCCATTACTTGTCGTCATCCCATTGATATTTGGTAGTCCAAATGCAGCTAGGCAATGATGCAAGTGAAACCACAAGAAGCAGGAGCAGGAAAAGGAAAAGATCACGTGTAGGCCAAAAAAAGAAGCTTGAAGAGACAAATGATTAACAGTACTTGGCATGTGGAAAAAGAGCATTAGATGGTGATTTTTCCATTAGCCCGTTCCTGATAGGTGAGTGAGTGCATCAAGTTCAGAGCTTATTGACGACAAAGCTGGGCTGTATTGCAAGTTGGCATGGTAGGTGGACGTTGAAACTTTTCTTAAAAGCTGACTTAGGTAGTTGTGTGTTTTTGCTTTCCTATAGGAAGTTACTACATTTGTAAATTCAATTATATAAAACATAAATGGAAATGGGATTTGGATTAAAGATAAAATTGATGCCTTCTTATTAGTTTGTATCCATGGGTAGTGTAGATTGCTTTAACAGAGGAAAAAAGAAAAAATAACAGAAACATTGTCCTCAATTTTGTTTCATTTGGGTGGGATTAGCAAATTTTTTTTTTTGGGTCTGAGGGTTGGTTCAGCTGAAAAGCCAAAAGATGGAAGGCCCCCAAGTTTTTAATTTTGCCCATTTGATGTTCCATGTCTGGTCCTTTTTAGTCCATCTGGGCCTTTATATGTATGTTGTTCTATACATTCCTGCTAGATTTTGAAATTTGGGAATCATGTTATTTTTTTCTTAGGAAAAATGAAGGGGAATTCGAAAGAAGAAAGACAAAAACGAGCTATTAATATAATTTTATGGCTTTTGGGATAAGAAATACGATATTCTTTGTAGCTAAATGAATTGGCAGTTGCCAATTCATCTGCAAAGATGATGTTTCTGGGGATTAAGCAAATGTAGTAGCTGATAAAAGATTGGCCGAGCATATATATGGTGTTTTCACTGATAGAATTCCTAGAGAACTAGCGAATCGCAAAAGGCTGTCTGTTATTGTGTTGACCAATTTCGCTGATTTCCGATCTGACAAAAACAGCTCCGTGGATGTCCCCGGAAGAGGCGGAGGAGAATTCAATGCCTTCGACGGCGGCATACCTTATGAGGTGTTGTTGCTTCCCAATCTTCAGATATTGTGGGCACCAAGAGCAAATCTTGGTGGTCGGTTGGAACAATTTCTTCTGCTAGCTCCCTGAGAATACTCAATTTGGGAGAGAATTACTTCACTGGTTCCCTACCACAGAGTATGTCGTCAATACGCAAATGGTTTGCAAGGATTTCTTAGTTGCAAATTCCGTGTATGGTGTATTTGAATGTGAGCCGAAATTCCTTCTGGTCTCCTTCCAAGATTTTGGAACACTTGTAGTAGTAGTTGTAGTTGTGGTACTAGCAGCATGATTTCTTATGGGCAAGATCCTAACTTTTTAGATGGGGAGGATGTTCAGAGATCATTCTCTAACGTCCCCCATCTTTGGACTAACTAACACCTTCTATGGATCGAACTTGGAAGATCATGATCATTTATTAATTAGTCGTACGTAGTCCATGATTTCAGTTGGAATGGCTTCGTTGGTTCTTTGCCTTCGTTCTCGTTTGGGAATAAGTTATTAATTCCTCCCTAACACCACATATAGATTGTTAGTGAACAATATTAAGTTTAATGGGTCTCTTCCAGTTCCAGATGATCATCTGTTTTCAGGCTGCAATGATCTGCAGAGCTTTTCAGTTAACTTGAGTGCTAACCAGAGATATCAGGTGCACTACACCTGGAGTTGCTCCTTGATTGCTAGCAGTTAACTGATTTTGAAGCAGCACATACAGAATCATATTGGTGGGACGATTCCTCCTGAGATTGACAGCTTGAAGATGCTTCAACGTCTCGACTTGAGCAACAATGGGCTGTCTGGATCCCTCCTACCTGATGAGTTGGGAGAGTTGAAGGATCTGAAATGGGTATATCTGGGAAAGAACAATTTGACTGGAGAAATCAGCTCTCAGCTCGGACACTTAACTTCTCTCATGGTTTTGGATTTATCTCACAATTCTATTAACTGGATCCATCCCTAAAATCTTAGCCAACGCGGCTACGAATCTTGAACTTGTGTTGTTGTTGTTGGATCACGTGCAACAGGCTTTCTGGGAAGATAGATACCTGCATCCATCTTTTTTGAACCAGAACCTGCCCAATCTAATTAAACTAGATCTTTCTTTCAACAACCTTTCAGGTCATATACTAAATGATTGCGATCTATTGTTTTAGAGGGAATAGGTTTCTGAGTTCATGCACGTACGGACCCATACTCAGCACCGCCAACTGGGCTTCCAGTCCCCCTTGAAGTTCAACGGTGGCGCAGTCAGTCCTTTAATTTGTTATAGCAATGTCCACTTCTGCATCTCTTGGAGCTGATGTCAGGAAAGAAGTCCCTCGATCCATCATTTTCCTGATATGGTAACGGGTTCAATATTGTTGCATGTGCCAAATTGCTAATCAAGGAGGGACGTTCTTCTGAGCTCTTCTCTCCAGAATTGTGGGAAGGTGGACCTAATAAAGAGAATTTGTTGGGGATGTTGAGACTTGCATCAACCTGCTGCACAGTGGAGTCTCTTTACGTTCGCCCATCAATGAAGCAGGTTCTTGAGAAACTAAAACTGAAACTGATGAATTCCTGGAAACATGGTTTTCTTGAGTACTCCTGCGTGTAATAAGGTCATTGGTTTGATTTTCTCTGCATCGTGGAAGTGTTAAACCAAGAGCTACATGCACTTTCTTGGTTAAGAGCGGAGAAACAGATATTCGCATCACTTTGACTGAAGTCGATAACTTGAAATCCATTTCTGCAATAGATTAGTGCCCATGGAATGGAGATAATAATTTGATGTATTTACATCGGATTACCTCTAGTCTGGAGAGACTGCCTAATTTTCCAATCCACCAAACAACCACCATCTTAGACTTGTCCTGTCCACAATTTCCACGTTTTATCTAATTAATTTTTGCAGGGCATGTTTTCCAAGAAGCATGGTCATAATCTGTACATGTGGGTGTGGGGGGCTGCTGCCATGGGGCATGTTTTCCGAGAAGCATGCATACGTACAGTTGACCGCCCTCCAAAAGTACAACAGTTTCAATGAATGTAGGTAGTGGAGTAGTAACTAGCTAGTGTGTGTCAATATGATATCATATGCCCTGCTATTGCTGGCTTTGTAATCTCACTCTTTCCTTCTCTAATCTATTTTTTCTTGTTTATAGGTGATTCTTACATGGAGGAGCTCTTGTTACTCACCAATCCATCATGGTCGTCTGGTGGGAGCTCTTTTCTTCACATAACTATTTAAGGTTGCATGCAATTTACGCTCCTCCCCTCCTCCTCCTCCTTTATCACTTCCATCTCCTTTTGGCCTTGCTAATAAGCTACCCCATGCACATTTTTTTCTTCTTCTTCTTTTTGTAGAATCAAACAGCAAGCTCTTGAGGCAGCAGAGCATAGGGAACCTTCTATTGGGATTGGCAGGGCCGTGTAAAGTCAATGAGCAGTTGGACAATTTGTTGTGATGCTGAAGCCATGACTGGGGGGGCTTTTGTAAATGGATTACACTTGTAACCCTGCTCTGCTTAATTTAAAGAGGAGCTGCCGCCAGTTTATGCGACTTGACAATTTATAGCTGACTATTAATTAATACACTGGAACCATATGTGTAATGTGATGAACACAGTTGGTATATATCATTCGGTTTTCCAAGTACATACATATGGTTAGTATAATTTGAAAGCTGAGTCAGTCAGCGAGCGAGTGCATATCCATGTTCGGCAAGACAGAGAGAGAGACGTCATCAACTTTACGAATCTATGATTTGTCGACAGACAACTAGCCGCAATGCTACGCAGCCACTATTGCCTGGCATGGTAATAAGCCTCCTCTACAACAAACACAGAAATTTGTCGGACTATTTTAAGTGTAATCTTTTGTTCATAAGCCCCTTTTGCACAACTAACAACAACTAAAGAAAAAAATAAAAATGCATCAAAGTCTCCCCACAATTTCGCAAAGACATTGAAAGCTTAAAATTACAACACCAATCTAATCAAATACCCAAAAGCATGCATTGTAAACATTTCATGCGTACAAATAACTAAAAGAACGGGAAGGATCTTCATTGACTAACTTATGTACAAATTTCAAATTAGTTGAGAAGAAAGGAGGAACCGAGAATTCTTTTAGGTTGTTTGAAAGAAAAATTCAGGTGTTAAATTCTCTAATTCCTCCAATACATGGGCGTGGGCGTGGGCGTGGGCGTGGGCGTGGGGAGTTAGGTTCTCTAATTGCTCCTCCACTGCATGGGCAGACGGGAAGTTTGCATTTGCATGCCCACTTTCAGGACTAGTAATAGCACCTTGTCTAGCCTTGAGGACAAGCTCCTCTGTGGTGGTGCCAATGATGTCATTAGCCCGCTTCAGATCAATGCAATCATACCTTCCAGTAGCATCCTAGCGAAAAGAGGAAGAAAAAAATATGTCAAAATGGACACCAGAGTAGAAAATCGGGTGATAAAGACCATTATTACAGTTCCTCAACGGGTATGCATTCTGTCAGGCACAGAGAAAGCAAACTACAAACTTTCGTTGAAGAGGGGCACATTTGTCCTACATTCTTTTTTCTTTTTTTTCTTTCTTTCTTTTTACAATAAGGGCACATGTTTCCTACACGCAACAAATAAAACAAATATGGTTGGAGCCTCTGTAGCCTTTGGGTCTCCACACAAGGTGCACTGCAGTAATCAGATGAGTTGATGCAACTGTTTGGAACTTTTTCTTTTCCTCATGTTGCATCCATGGTTTTTTCAGAACTTAATTCCACCAATATCAACAACCTCATTCATCAATTGAACTGAAGAAAATTTAATATCCAATTAAGAGTGAGTAAGAATACTTAATACTTATTATGGAGAGATCATCCTAAATTTGACAGGGCAGGCAAAAATTAATACATGTGCAATAAATATATGAATCAAATCTAACCTGAGTAACAATGCCTAATTTCTCTAACTTTTTAACTGCATCATCCACATCAAAATTACAGCTCACACCAAATTCTTGTTTAATTAGTTCCTCACACCGCTGGTCAAGATCCTGTTTCAGACCATCAAAATTTTTTTATGAGTGACGCTGCAAAATTGCAAAAGCAACAAAAGAAAATAGGAAAGGTCATAAACTGTTAGAGCTCCCAAATATCTAGGACAAGACTTTGTTAAGTTGAGTTGAATTAGAATAGCATGAAAGCAATGCATGCCTGTCTCGTGGCTTTACCGTGTTCCATCAATACAAAAAATGAAATGATGACCTCTTTTACCTGCACAGTCAAATGAGACAGTTCTGTAAACATTTTAAGAAAATAATTGCTTCAGGGACAAGTGATTGCCTAGCTGGCCCAAAATCAGAATCAAAGCAAGTAAACCAATAAACCAAAGAAGAAAATAACCTTGTTACCAATTGTGTAAAGCTTAAAAGTGGTTTATAAAATTTTCACCAGGCAAAGTATCTTACTAAAAAATTACAGTCATGAATTCTCGGTTAGACTAGTAGGATCTTCAATCAAGTCATATAATTTAACATAATTTTAAGATGCATAGATTATGTCATAAAACCTGAAGAAATAAGAAATCTCATACCAGTGCTAATTAACATGGTAGTATCATGCTCTCCAAAATTCATTATCATTCTTTGTCGATTTAATATGACTCCAGGCTGCAAGTCATTAACATCACAGCTAATAGCTACATCTTAAAAGACTTCATTAGACATTCGGTCCTGTATATCTCCATAATATTCTCTTATCCATCACTAGGTGCTCAACGCTCACTGACCACCATGGCTAGCAGAAACTAGTTTTGATGTCTGCAATTCACTCAAAGTTTGTGTTTTGTGTATGGACAACAATCTTGGATAGAGTACTGATTGTGGATAACTTAGTTGCCAGGAAGTGGACTCTGTAAGATTGAAGTTGTATCTAAGGACCACCTGCTTATTTATTCTGCACTCACATTAAAATAGGATGATGTGGAAACTTGACCATTAAAGAGGTGGGTTTATTGTCCTCCCATATACGTCAATTCAAGAATCCCGCATTGACTTTAGTGGACTTTAACCTTCTTTATTTACCACCACATTTTTTTTAGCTTCTATGCGAACAGCATGGAAATCACTGACAAGACTCATTCAAATGTTATCATGGTACTTACTTCCTGTTGAATCACTTCGTCACACAGGTGAAGAAGAGTGCCTCTTCCACTATCTAGCTGTTTCTCATACATGGATTTTGTGATCAAATTCTGATATGCAGTAAAATTTTTCTGAAACCTGCAGGTAGTTGAGAAAACTTGGACATATTAGTTGGTCAGCTTCAAGAGAGACTTAAAAAAATCAAGAAACAACAAACATAGAGAAAAATTTTAGTAAACTGCCAATGACATGTAACAAGTATGGGATCAGAGCTGTGCCCAATCCTGACCCGGTGAGTTCAACCGATAAAACGTCTAGCATCAGAAGTTTCCCTGATCAAAGAGTAATTCTCTATCCATGGCATTTAAAGTGACAAAAATATGTAAAAAGGTTCCAAAAGGTATGAGATAATTTGACCAGGTTAGCTTGTAGTACTGGAGATTCTTGAGAAGTCCCATCAACCAAATCACACCACAACCATGTGCACCATGCATTTAAAGTGACTTATATATCCTTATTCACCCAATTAAAGAAAGGATATACTTAACGAGAAGTATGTCTTTGCACAAAAGCCAATCAGTGCCGAGAGGATGGGGACAAGGACTTTGACATTAGCTTTAGGCTTATCAAGTGTACTGACTATAGTGACCTGTAAAAACAAAAAAAATACATGGTGGACATGAAGAGGATGATTGAAAACAAAGGAACAGTCAGCTCATCAAAATTTATGAATATCATTTAACTGACCAGCCCAATGATGGCAGAAACAAGGAACTTCACCCAATCCATTGGAGTTAAACTTGGATTTTTCTTTTCGGGCTGTCAAAGGGCAATAGTATAAACAATAGGTTAATTTGAATACGGACTTCAAGAGAAAGAGAAAAAAAAAATGAACCCAAGAGAGAGAAGAAAATGAACCCACAAGAACTATTTCCAGGTCAGCCATTGGAATCTTTTTGAAATGCCTCACATATATTCCTCGTTCCAATTTTGTTTTGAAATTGGCCCGCCTGCAGAGTTGTCATGTTTGATGTCAATGAATTGTTTCTAATAGTTTTAACACATCAGAATTAGTGAACAGAGAATAGGAAAACGATCAAGGTAACTTCTGTAAAGAAAAAAAAATAATCTATAAAACCTAAGCATAAATAAACCTTGCTCTGCTATGTAAATAATCCACTCTCATTAAATGCCCCGAGTTTCCTTCGGTGAAGAAGGCAACTCCACCCACATAAAGAAACTAACAAAATCTGAAAAGAGGAATGACTGAAAAGTTTTTGATCAGAAAATCTCTTTACATATGACCTTCCAAAACACAGTTCACAATATCACTGAAAAGAAAAGGGAAAAAGAATATCTGATACCTGTAAACAACAATAATTCTTTCAAAGGTTGGTTCTTGGATTGTGATCTTGCTTGGTAGTTTACTGATACTGGGGGCAATAAATAAGAATGTCATAAACTAGTAAGAATAATGACAAATTCTGGACAGCAACTTAAACAAAATAAAGGCCCACAGAAGGTTAACAATTGAGAATATTCAGTTAGAATAAAAAAGAAATATGATCCATCTACAAATAAGTATCTAAATACATGTATACAGAATCAAGGTTTTAAGCTTCTGTAAACTGCAGTTAACTAATTCCACTTTTGGCATTGACCAAGTAAAACAAAATTTGAACTTTAGAACTTTATAGAACTAAAATGGAGGTTTTAACAAAATTATTCGTGATATTGAATTTTTGCCCAAAGTAAGTTTAGTTTAATCTAAATTAACATGTAATTTTCATTTTAACTCTGAGAGAGAGACAGACAGTAATTTCTAACTATTATCCTGTCAGATAACTGTCATGCACAAATGGGGTTTGGAGAATTATTTATTTCTGTATTTTTGGCAAGTCTTGGAGAATTATTTTAATCAGGAACAGTTTAGAATATGCAAGTTAATCAGCAAATATTGAAATCTGATGATGTAGGACAACTTTAGAACACTTGATATAAAGCTGCCTAAAACGGGTCTTTTGGTAGGCTGAGAGTTGGGACTATAGAAACCTTATAGGATTAGGGATCTAAAATGTAGAGAGAGGTTTCTAGAATTTGGAGACAAGGGGGATTCGAGGTTTCACGCATGATCTTCTTCTAGTTCCAGGATTTTTTTTTCAAAAACAAAGGTAAAGACAACTTTTATACATGACTTGTACACCAACCATCTTATAATTTCATGTGAAAAGACAACTTTATTCCTAACCCAAGTATCTTTTAGGCCAACAGCAAAGTCCCATTATTCTAAAGGACACGTCTATTTAAAGCATTCATTCTTTTCTTCTTTAAGAAATACATAAAAAAAAAAGCCCAAAAAGTTAATTGAAAAACTTTTAACAGGTTTATTTGAAAATTTTCCTACATAGTACAGCCTGCTGTCCCATTCTACAGTCCCAGTCCAGCAAAGTTGAATGTTACCCAAAATACCTGACTCTCAAAACATAATGGCATACAGAACAACAAAAGTGACTAGCAGTTAGTTAACTCTAAATAAACTAAAATGAAGATTCTAAACATCACCACGGACAGTTTTCTTTGGTCCAAAACTCTTCTTGCATGGTGAGCGTCCTGTAGCCTTTGGTTTGATTTTCCAAAGTGAATATGCTTTATTTAACCAAACAAGAGCTGCCACATCTTATGATGCAGAATCGCCTACTTTTGTGCAGCTTACATTTGGTTTGAAGTTGGGCTAAGACTATGGAGATCTTGTTACATTAGCATTTCAGAAGGTAGAAGAGACTTTATAGGTTATGGAGACTGAAAAGGATTGAAATTGTCTTAGTTCCAAATTGGTTGCTTCCAAGGATCTCATGTTAATGGTTGCAAGAAATTTTGGACAGCTGGTACTTTGTGTTATATCAAATGCCAAGACGTAGGGAAAAAGTAGGGTTCATTATGGCTTGATTAGGTAGGTTTTGGGGATCAAACAGGATCAGTTCGGGGGCAATGATTAGTAACCTGAAGACAGTAACTTTGTCTTTTCTCTAAAAAGAACAAGAAGAGAAGAGGACGAAGAATATGTGAATCCATCTAAAAGTCCTTAGGTATCACAGTCTAAGGTCAGGTTGCACTCATAGATCAAACAATCTTCAATGCTCTAAAGCTAAACTACATTGAAAGATTGAACTAAAAAAATATGGAGATTACTAGTGACCGTATTTTCGACTCGTACGAGGCTAGGATTCGGAAATGGGAAACTTTGATATTTCAAACATTTTAGACTTAATAAAGACAAAAAAAAACAATAAGACCAGAACTCTAGGAGATTTCTAGCAAATTTAGAAACTACAAAAATAGCCTTGACTCTTGTAAAACATTAATAAACTACACCAGAAAAATACTAAGTTTCTAACATTAAATGAACATAAGTGGAGACTCAAATTGGACCGAAAAATTGATTAAACAATGTCCAAAGCAACCTCCGTGTGAAATTCCTAGTTTTCCCTTTTCTTGTTATCATCCTCTACATAAAAACAAGTAAAGAAAATCCAAAATGTATCCTAAGAGTTGAAAAACTGATGCATGTGCAGAACAAAAAGGAGGTACATCCATTCTGTTAACTGGAAGAGAGTGGGAATTACAAGAATAAATTGGGTATTATTTGAAAAACATTGGGAATTTTGAATTATGCATAATGCATCTTTGTTTCTTGGAAGTGTTTCATGAAAAAATGGAATAGATTTTGAGAATTTCAAATAGCTCACTAGCTAAAGCAACTATTATCAAATTGATCTACGATGGCTGAAGTAAGCAACTGGACTTTTTCAGATGGTAAGAATATGGCTACCACACTTGTTCAAAGGAGCCATGACCAGCCAAACATGGACATGGCTTGAAAATTACAGGGTAAATTGCCTACTTGCTGGGAGATATCTCAGATCTTAAAATAGATTTCTTACCTTAGATTCATGGTGGAATGGCCAACATGGGCACAACAGGAATAGCTTCAGAAGGGAACAAAATAAAGCTCTAGCTAAGAGAGGGAAACAGAAAAAGCATTGTCCTTTTCTATCTTAGTATTTGACATGCATCGTGATCCTTAAATTAACAATATGCTTATTCTGTACGAAATACATGAACAAGTTTCTTGTCTGTTCTTATTACGCGTCAGAACATACTACATAGCTCTAAATTAGTGCAGTTAACTGACTGCCATTGTGTATCTATAAATAGTCTTCATCACCATTCCATTTATCTAACATAGATTGTGACATGCAGACATGATCAGTAGCCTGGATAACTATATATGTATAGCAAAGTAAAAAAGAAATTTATGTATACCCCATAAAATGTATGCATCTTAAATATCCAAATATATGACGATGGCATCTCTTTACTGTGTTAACTTACTAATGCCATCTCTTTACATCCTATAGAAGAAGACCCAAAAAGGTGTGGCTTAGAAGCTTGTACCAACACCCTACCATCTGATAATACAACAATATAATTCAAAACTGAGATGTCATGGAGCACCTGAGTTTCATATTTTCTATTCGGATGCGTTCAACAAATAGTTCATCTTCTTCTGCTTCAGAGATGATTTCATCAGCTCCCTTTCCATCTTTACTAAACCGTACATACGACTTTCTATATAAAAGTCGTTTTAGCCTGCAAACACAAAAATAGAAATTGTGTACACTTATAACTTAATTTAATTCAGATAGATGAGAGAACATTACATGCATACAACTCACATCATGAATCAAACTCACTCAGCTGGCAACTTTTCCAATCAGGAGCCATCATTAGATAATTGCCTTAGGGCAAAGCTATACCCTCTATACTGCTAATTCAATTCCAGAGCACCATTCAAAAAGACTGTAAATGGAAGCTTTGAAATTTCAGCAGACTATTTACAATGAACTAGGTTAACTGACATTCCATGACATTTAGTTGTTCTTTTCTGTAATAAGCACCTAGAAGTCTTAACTCCTACAATGTCCCAAAAGAATTAAAGTTGAAGTACTGCAAACAATTTACAACTTACCCAGTCAGCCTCAAAAAGCATCTCCATAAACGTGCAAGGATTGTATTTACTTTCTGTTTGAAAAAATAACTTGTTGTCTGATCAATCCCAATGCCCCTTCTGAAGATTAAGTACTACAAGTAATGCAATGGTCCACATTAGTTTTGAGAGAGAGAGAGAGAGAGAGAGAGAGAGAGAGCCTCTGAGGAAAGGGGCTAGCCCAAGTGGTAGTGGCGCCCCCCACCCATGATTGAGGTCATGGATTCAACTCACCCTCCCCTTTCCCCAGGGCTTTAGCCCTCCAATATACCCAAAAAAACAAAAAGATTAGTGCCTCTGATGGCAAACAAGTACGAAAGTAGAGAAGTTGTATAGTTTTTAATGGCACACAAAGTGCATCATCCTAGTTAACTGTGTCTGCTCTACATGATATGCTCTTCAGTTACTTATCAGGAACACAAGTTCAATTCAAACTGCATATTCATGGAATGGTAACGAGAACAGTCGGCAGAGTCATCACCAAAACAAAAAAAAAAAAAATGGGTCCGGATCTCCAGTGGGAATGATTTAGAAGATCCAAAACCAAAGATAGTGGTATTTGCTAGCAACAACATAACGGAGGTAGGAACTGTTGGCATTAGTCCTACATTTTGTCTCTGTGAACCGAGGAGAAAGGGGGCTCCGCGGAAAGAGAATTGTACCATGAGAGAAGCAAGGAGGTCAACCTCTTTCAAATATACAACATGGATTGGATCCTAGCAATGCAATGTAGTTGGACTCCTAAAATTCATCCATTACATTGATTAGAAAGGTAAACCAAATTCAATTGTTTGGCATCCACTCTTCAACGAGAAAGTATTCCCATGAGTGTAAAGCAAAAGTTAAACCAACTCAGAGTTTCAAATCTACTTAGTTAAAATACAGTCATCTCAACAATCTCTTTTAAAGAGAACCAAATAACTTGAACAAAATTAAAGAATGGTACATCCCTATGTTACCTGGACTCTTCTAAATGTGAAATACCCGTGTCGGACACTCGACACTCAGACAAGGATATGGGATATGTGTCCCATATGATATGCATCCGATAAGTATGTATAAATAATTGAGCTTACTATAGAACTATGCATAGGACTTCTATTTTATGCATAAAATCCTATACTTTGTTTATAAACACCATTTTACCTTCAATAAATAAAAAAAATATTTAAAAAATATGAAATGTGGCCATGTCTGAGTGTCTTTGAACATGAGAATTAGATGAATCCGACGCTTAGACACATACTCGCACCCGACACCCGTACCCGAGTCCGGTTAACATAGGTACATCTAGTGATTGGTAAACCTCCAAAAGAAAGGGGAGAAAAGCATCCACTTGTTATCATCCTCTTTAGAAAGCAACAGAATAGGGTTCTCAATGTTGACACAGCATTACAAACACTTCAAACTGCAAGTCTTTGTGCAAGAGAATAGAGGAAGAGTTGAGTGATTTTAATGAGTGCATTGGAAGTTCATGATTTCAACGAATCCAGCTTCAAGGGAACTCAGTATCAGGGCTACATTTCAATGGCGGTAATATTGCATTTCCCCTAGATGATGGAATTGATACGAGATGGTTAGAAGTTAGATAATATATAATTTGTAGTCAATGAAGGTTTTCTTTGTCACAATATCTCATAATTTCAGATGACAAAAAAAACTCATATCAAAACTTGAATGCGAAGAATTAAATGTGAAACTTCTTTTTGGCAATTCTTTGATGTAGTTCCATTCATGACTTTGTTCAGCATTTATTTTTACTTAACCATTCAAGTAAAATTAAATACTGGTGTAAACTACCCCTACTCCAGCTATGAGGCTGCATTTAGTTCAAAGAGTCGGAATTGATCACTGGATTCAGTTCAGACAAATTAGAGATCTTGAATGGAATAAAGATCTTCACTTTATCAATGATTAATGTAGAAAAGTTTTGGGAAACTTGGCCAAAGGCTGCCTATGAGTTGATTTTGTGGTGGGTTTTGGCTATCGAAGGTTGCTAGGGTTAGGGTTCAAAAAGGGAGAAGACAATTTAAAGAGGAATAGAGCTGGAATCTGGCTTGATTTCTGAAAAGACAGGTTGCAGGATTTTAGAATTGTTGGCAAGAACGCGCTGTGCCACCACTGTTTTGGAGCTTTTAGGTGTTAATGCAAAGGGTCAAAGGTAGGGAATGGGTTAGGGCTGATTGAGATTTGATAGGTTAGAAAAAGGGGAGTCTTTAGGTCTATGAGCAGAACCCCAGGAATAGTTAATTGGTCGAAACGAAGAGAAGAAGAAGGAGAATGAGAAGAAACTCAAGGAATTCCACTAAGACTTCCTTAGGAATTTCCCTAAGTTAAGAAGCATCATATGAAGCTTCAAAAGCTTCACACAAATTGTCTAAAAATTCAACTCCCTACTGAATAGAAGGATTACATGACCATTATAGGATGTTGAGGTCTCCTAATTCTATTAGGACTATGACTCACAAATTATGAAACCAATAAGCTTTAACCAAGTAGAATATTTTTGTTGTGGTATGTCTCTTATGTTAAATAAGGGTCTTTTTGTATTTTGTGCTAAATTAGTATAAATACATGAGGATATGCGAGAGTACCCCAATTTTTTATTCTCTCATTAGCCACTTCTTCTTCTTTTCCTTTCTTTTTTTCTTTATATAATTGAAAATCTAACTTGTTATCAGAGCTCAATTTTGTTCGTCGCGTTCTCGTGTTTGTGAGCTTGTGTGGCACTTTACTAGGAGACTTATGGATATATGATGATGGACCTATGAAGTTGTATGGTGACATAAAAGATGCTAGTGATATTGCTCAGAACCCAGTTCCAAATGACAGAACCAAGCACATTGAGATTAACTAACCATTCATCAAGGAAGAACTGAACAAGGACTTAATTTGCATGCCCTTTGTGAGATCAGAAGAACAGTTAGCAAATGGTTTTACTAAAACGCTTAGCAGTGTGGTTTTTCATCTTAGTGTTGACAAGTTGGGCATGAGAGGTATCTATACACCAACTTGAGGAGGAGTGTTATGTGTTATGCCTCTTATATAATATAGGTATTTTTGTATTTTGTTGTACATTAATATTAATACACGAGGATAAGGGAGAGAACCCTAATTTTTTATTTTCTCATTAGCTGTTTAGAGTGTTCTCTTCTTCTTCTTCTTCTTCTTCTTCTTTTTCCTTTCCTTTTTTGCTGTTACTCAAAATCTAACTGTTTTAGACCTAATAAAAACTTCATATGAGATCCAATAACAATGTTTCAATGTAATACGCCTCATCGGAGAACCCCGCAGCCCATACCCAAAATGTTACAAAATTATCAAAATGCCCCTAACTACTAAAAATCTAATGAAAAGCCACTAAATCTATTCACCAGCATTCAAACCAACAAAATAGGTACAAAAAAAAAATCGTACTGACCCTAAACATGATTACACAGCCAAAATGGTGCTCCACATGAAATTCCATATTTGTTGTTTTTCTTCTTATCATTATCTGCATCAGTGATCTTATTATGAGGCATGGCACAATTGAGAAGACTAGTAGGTGAGGTTTTTTCTTAGCCTATTGCTCACATTCTAGGACAAGATAATTCAATGTTCATATCTGTAGAATACGAAAAGGAGAGAGAACAAAAGAGGGTAATCAAATAGATGTTCCTACACAACCACACGTGAGAATGAATGTGGCTGAAAAACGATGCAATCACATAGCAGTAGAAAGAGGGGCTTCAAAGATTTTCTTCTTTCATAGCTCAAACCAATGCAAACTTTCTCTAAAGGACTCAAAACTTGGAAGCCAGGGCCCATAACCTAAACTAACAAAGAAACCCACAAAAGAAGCTCCACTTTTCCAAGCCTACCGCCCCACACTTAATGCCAAAACTAGATTAAATGAATACCCCTGAAATAGGATGTCAAAAAACAAGAAAACTAGCAATAAAATTAAATGGATGATTTAATTCGTCAAACTAGTTTTTATTATCTTGCCAGATAATTATGCTAGCCCTCAATCAAGTTTCCCTCATTTGATAATATTTTCCAAACTAGATGGTGTGACTTTTTTGAAGGCTCTTTGTTCTCTCTATTATGATCAAATGGTTTGAGCAAGCTGTTTGTGCCATACCTCCCTTGTCGTCCTCTCTCTTCTATTATCTCTGGTTGCTCTCTCTCCTCTCTAATGTTCCTTTTTCTACCTTCTTCTTATGCTTATTTCCTCCTCATTTGATTCAAAATATTTGGAGTACCAAAATTTTATCTCCATTGAGAAAAGCGGCTTTTCTCCTTTTTCTTTAATCCTCACTCTCTTCCTTTTTTCCTAAGAAGAAAGAAATTATCCACATTTTCTATCTTGGAAAATCTTCTAATCAAGCTACACCAGTGATGCAGAGTGAAAATCATAAGCGTCGATCTTGGAATTGTGCAAAACATGGTGATCTGATTGGAAACGTGCTGGAGATCAAGATCCATAATATACTATGGACTCTGCCTTATTTTGCCCGAATTCTATCATTTAGGGCTTCAATTTTATGTTTTTGCTGTTTTAGGAAACTTTTGTTTTAAGAATAACTTTGTCTAGAAATTTTCGTTTTCGTTACCGTTTGTTTTAGAATATTTCTTTAGGTCTCTAGTATCCAAATTTGAGCTTAACTTGAATTTGCCATTTTTGGTAATTTTTCTATTTTCTTAA
This sequence comes from Euryodendron excelsum, assembly GCA_033060915.1. Taxonomy (NCBI): domain Eukaryota; kingdom Viridiplantae; phylum Streptophyta; class Magnoliopsida; order Ericales; family Pentaphylacaceae; genus Euryodendron; species Euryodendron excelsum. The sequence continues at coordinate 47,576,931 of CM065385.1, read as the reverse complement.
TTGTAATCTTAATTTCAGCAGTTAGGTTTAGGGTTTGTGTTTTCCCTATAAATACAATGTAAGGGCCTTTGCCCCAAGGGAGTTTTTGATGATTAAAAGATTATAAAGAGAGTTCTCTTGTTTTCTCCAACTTCGGGTATTCTGTGTGAATCAACCGCTTATTGATGCCTTTTTTTTTCTGATATTCTATGTAAATCAACAGATTGAAGAAAAGTTGTCTTCTGGGTATTCGTGCACGAATCAATGGAGTTAGACAAAGTTAAGCTCAAATTTGGATACTAGATACTTTTGTTTCTAGACAAATTAACAGAGTAGTACACTCGAATTTGCTATTTTTCTTAATTTGTCTAGAAACTTTTGTTTTTAGAATGTTTCTTTAGGCTTAGATAGCAAATTCAAGTTAAGCTCAAATTTGGATACTAGAGATCTAAAGAAACATTTTAAAACAACAGGTAATGAAAATGGAAATTTTTAGACAAAGTTATTCTTAAAACAAAAGTTTCCTAAAACAGAAAAAACATAAAATTGAAGCCTTAAATGATGGAATTCGGGCAAAATAAGGTAGAGTCCACAGTACACAATGGATCTTGATATCCAGCAAGTTTCCAATCAGATCACCAAGTTTTGCATAATTCCAAGATTGATTTTCGCTCTGCATCAACCAGTCCCTTTTAACTGCCTCTTGTCCATTAGATATTTTAGAAGTTAGCATCCTCTGAAGGAGGGTTTCTCTAAAACATCTTTAGCATATGTAGTTACCTCAAGTCTCCAACTCAATATATAGCAGTAACAGCTTGTAACTATTTTTTTCCTTTTTCCTTTTTTTTTTTTTTTCTTTAGTAATTATGGCATGGTCATCTAATGTTTCTGTAGGTTTCAAGCCAACAAAGACCACTATCAAGTTAAGTTGAAGCCAAAGAGTTTGCCAATCCATGCATACTATTGCAAAATCATCCGACATGAGAACTACTGAAGAGCTTTACTAGTAGTGGTGGCAAAGCAACAGTATCTGGTCAGGCCAAGAACTAAACTGATGGTCCATGCTTAAGGATGGCAAAATAACCCAATATCTCAAGTTCCCGCCCCGCTCCGCCCCTATTGGTACAGGTATGGGGTGATACTAATCGGGGGTGGCGTGGAGAGGGTATGGGGGGAGGGGTTATCGTGGCAGGGCGAGAATGGGATAGGGGTCCCCCGACCCAAACCCTCCTCGTTGCCATCCCTACCCACTAAACTAAATTACACATGCATGACCAAAAAAAAAAAGGTTTAAAATACATGTTTTCAGAGTTTTAGCTGCAATTCAAATTTCAGTAGAATCTAAAATAGTAATCAACTTCTTGTTAAATATTTAATGGCTCAAAACAAGAACGAGACTAAATTCCTAGTTCAACTCAACTCTAGAGTCTAGACAGACTTATGCCACCTACTAAATTCAAATTTTAGACTTCAAAAATTCAAAATAGAAGTCAAATACATATATAATGGTTAAATTTCTACTTCATATCAAACAGAAAATAAAAGGAGATAAGATGATTCAACTCGCCAACTCCAGATAGATGCTAAGAGCTATAAGAAATGATAATGAACAAAGAAATATACATCAACAAGAAGCAGATGTAAATAAAAAGAAAATGGGATGCACAAAAGAACATGTACATATTGAATAAAAATACACATAATATAGAAACATACTAGAGCCTTCAATAGAACTATGGCAGACAAAGTACCAACCATTTCACATGCCACACATGAATGACAAGGGGACCCATATATTTTTAGGGCACACAAAGAAAGAACTAACATAACTAGATTACCAATCAACCTGCAATCATTTAAGCTAGATCCAAAGCAATACCTTATCAACAAAGCTTGGAAGGTTTTCATGAGCATGCTTCATAAAATACCTCTTCAAAAGCTTTTTGTCAATCTACATTCAGCAAAGACGAAACAGTGTGTCAGCATATGTGAAGAGCATAAAAAATGTCCCAACTCCTAAGTAATATAAAAGTTAGATTCATGTGCCTTGCATTTTCATTTGCTAGATTGAGAACCATTTACCTAGATAGATATACTTAGCTACAAACCTTAGATTCATCAACTATGATAGGAAGAGTCAGTAGATATTGCCCAGAAAGTGCAACATTAATTTCATCATCAGTGGTCATCTTGAAATTGCTCTTATCCATTATCTACATAAGAGATGCAAGGGGAAAAAAGTCAAAATATGAGGAAGTCTAGGTCAAAGAGAAGAAATATGAAATTAAAAAACATACTTCTGTCAGCACCAAAGCACATACTCGAATATTTCACTACTGTTGCCAACCAAAAGGCATATTAATAGGAAGCAAATCCAAGCGAAAGACTGAGGATTATCTTTAACTAATCAATAAGGTAGCAATAGATAAGGGTACACCTTTAATATAGTATTAATGTATCATGGTGCTTGGTGCTTTGTTTTTAGAGGGGCCACGCTGCTTGCCACTTGGTGTATGAAGAAGACACCACTCTGCTTTCTATCAAGTATAGATCACAGAATGAAACTTAAATACAAGTAAAATTGTGAAACAAGCCAAGTTACAATAGTAAGACCCAGGAGGCAGCTGGTTTTCAGGTTGGGTTGGCCATGCAAAATGGGGATGGTATAGGCAGCCAAAGCATGGTTAAAACTAGCCAGCTATGGACTTCATCCCCATGCTTATGTTGAAAATGCCTCAGGTTGATGGGTCCATATTTCCAATATGGGAAACAGAAAAAAGAAACATGGCCTAAAAATATTATCAGTAATGGGAAATGGTAGGCGATAAAATATTAAACAGGATATTTATAAGAAAATTTATTATGAACCATCAAAATAACAATATAAAGTATTAGAACACTTTCATGATCAATTAAAATTCTAATGCTACGCAATATCTATAGAAACTTATGAGAACAATTATATATTGTTTTTTATCATTATTTGGGAGCAAAAAAAATACTAAAAATTATGAGAAGCACATTTCTAGAGAGTTCCTACAACATTTTAAGAGATTCTGACAAGTTTTTTTAAATCATGTTAGAGTTTCATAAATATCTAGGAAATATTTTTAGAAGTTGTCCTTAAAATTTCACGAGTTTTCTCTTGAGCAGAGTTTCCTGGTAACTATGAGTCCATATGGGTTCTAACCAGGTGCAGGTTGACTTTCAGATATTTCTGCCTCTTCTAGTGCAAACTAAGCCTGCTCAAAACCAAGCAGGAAAGATCAGCAATTACCACCCTCGACTTTTAACCAACTAAAACAAGTTAACCAAAGAATCCAATAAGACTAACCCAAATTAATAAACAAAAGTAACCCCGCAAAAAAAAAAATGAAAAACCAAATAGCCATTTAAAAGTAGAACTGATAATCTTGCCAGGGAATTGGCCAATAATCCAAGACAAAAAGTGTTTGGCCCAAAAATGCAAGACATTAGGCCAGCACTAAGGTATAAGGAATACACCATCCCTCTTCCCCCCAACACCCAAAAGAGAGAAAGAGAAGCAAGTATCCTGATGGGCGAATACCACCTAGCCATATTATAGTCATTTCAACAAAAGAAAATTTATTTAACCCTCTTTTCTCCAAACAAAGAAAAAGGGAAAAAAGTTCTGTGAATAGAATGTATCTAATTATCACATTAACATTGAGCAGAAGTTGGAGATGGAGCCAGGCATTATTTAGAACTTTAGATGCTCAACTTTAAATTCATCATATGGACAGCAAACTGAAGTTTGGAGTTTGGACAATAAACCTAATTTTTATTGAATGGATGATTTAGCATATATTTTTTATGACACAATAGTGTCACTGTTACAGTTACCACACCAGAGCAGCATATGCTGAGAGAGAGAGAGAGAGAGAGGAGCCAAACTAAGAATTAGAAATTGAGGAAGCAGAATCAAAATATATTTCAAAGGCAGCTTCAGTCAAAGCTTTAACAAGAAATCAGAGTTTTTGAAGCAACAAATATCTACTTTGGAATTGAAGAATCCATCCAGTTGAGAATGTGTATGAGCCTGATTTATTAAAACAAGACTCTGGCATGAGATGCCAATCAGATTGATGAAACAAATTCAAAATACTGGAATGTTCATGTTGCTGATCCCACATAAAGAAATAAGAAAAAAGTCCCACGCGTGTGTATCATATATGAGATGAGTAACAATCATTCAAATGCTAAACCATATCCAATTATACTGCCATAGAACAATGAACATCAAAGAGGCAAGGTCAAGATATCCCCAAATGCCATTAACAATGTTGGTCCTACCAACGCAGGGTAGACTTGTATAGACCAAACCTTTAGCATTATTTGTACAAAAGCTAAGTTTAGGATATTGATCAATGAATGGTTGTTTAATAATATTGACTTCCTCTGAATAACAGCCTTTATAATCACTCAGATCCATTACACATTTAATTACGCATCCGGCAGGACAATGATTAGAAAAAAGATGCTCAAATGTCTCATGACAGTTAAGTGGATATAAAATTACAAATCCATGATGTAGAATGGCAACAGAAAATAATTTGTGTTCCACTACCACAACAGATGATATGGGATTTTAGAATTTCAGAAAATGGTGACTGACAAATTCTTTTATCTGTTGCAATTATTTAATGTATAATTCATACGACTGGTTGCAAAAAAAATATAAAATACAAATAGAGATATTGCAAACGCAATGGGTATACAGTACACCTATGACCTATGAAATATATGTAAATTTTTCTTTTCCTTTGAAGTGTGGAGAAAGGTAGAGGTTAGTAAACAATACAACTTTGAAAGGAGAGCAGCAACAGAAAGAATAATTTATCGTGGATATCCAGTTTCCACAACGCCAAACAACACACCCCCCCCCCCCCCCCCCCCCCCCCCCCCCCCCCCCCCCCCCCCCCCCCCCCCCCCCCCCCCCCCCCCCCCCCCCCCACCAAAACCCCACAACACACGCACACGCAAAGAGAGAAAAAAAGAACAAATTAATAAGAGAGATTATAGATATGAGTCACACTAAGATGGCAATGGGCATGAAACCTGAAATAAGTATGTTAGGAAATTCTGTTCAAGAACATCAATTTCCTCAGGAGTTAGGTCCTGCTGCTCCAATTTCTCAGCCCCATGCACAGGGTCGAAGAGCGAGTACAAATGCTGCAGACACAAGTATAGTGAATTAACCGTGATAAATATAACAACATTATCTATCAGATAAAAAAATTTGGAAAAAAAAAAGTGTAGAACTTGTAATTACCATCAAATCCTCGAATTGTAATAGATACCAAGCTCGAATTGTGTACTCAATTCTCTTGCAAAGCTTCAAAAACTCAGCCCGGTCAGCTTTATGTTCTGCAAAACATTAAAAAACTCAAGCAATTGATGTCAAGTAAAAAGACAACAGGAAATCATACTCCAAAATCTAGACCATAAATCCTCGCACCAGAATTGCACGGAAATGAATGATAATCTTATCTTTCATCCCTTCTTTGTTTGCGAAAAGGAAAATCGTGATTGACAATCAAATTACTGCCTGTAAGATATTGTAATAGTATCTGATTCAAACATGAAGAAAGCTAACACCAAACTGTCTTCTTTAATTTTTTTTTTTCACTCCAGAATGGAAGTTGTGCTCCAGATTGACCAAAATGTCAGTTTCATGAGTATCTCTGATATGAAAAGTATCACTTAAGACAGACATCTAAGTACAGAAAAAACCATATGGCACATCCACTTAAAACTGAATACTCTATCAACTTTGCCACATCCCCCTTTCACCAAGTGCAGATACAGAGAACAGTGAAACACTCATGAACGGTTGAAGAATTTATAGGGTTACTGAAACGCAACAAACCATTAAAACGGATACATACAAAACAACAAAAATCTCTATCTCTACTACTTTAAAAGACCAAAGCCCTCGAAAGTGTTTCCCACATTTTCTCTTTCAAAAAAGCCCCTTACAGGGAAATAGAATTACATATCAACATATCATTTAGACCGACGGCTGTCGTCCCAAACAAAAATTGCATCAGTTCGCATCTGGCCGTTTCAATCCCAAACAAAAATTGCATCGGTTCGCATCTGGGGGTTTCAATCATATTGTTCCTAAACAATGCAACTCCGCCAAAATGGTGTTCAAGTAACGATTGCCCAGCGGCTTCAACCCCACTTACAGACATGGGGAAAACATGACTCTTTAAGCCAAACTGGTGTTCAAGAATGGTTTGCACCTTCAACCCAGTACCGATCACAGCCATGAGAGAATAAAAGAGAAAAATGAAATTTTAAGGTGCCATTCAAAATTTACTCCATTACATTGCAAGTGCATAAGCCTTTCACACTCGTGTCTGTATGTGTGCGCGTGTGTAATTCTTGATTATTAATCTCAAAGTAGTTTCAAATATTAGCACAATTTACTTGCTAATTTGATTAGTTGTATCAGTAGTGTTTCATAAAATGGCTCACAAAGATTCTGATAGCCTTTCAGAATGCTTGTCAGGACTCACGCATATGCAGTACTCCAGGCCATACCAAGGTACCATTCCTCTATTGTCATGGTATAATTCATTTATGCTCTCTCTTTCTCTCTGTAAGTGGGGTTGAAGCCGCTGGGCAATCGTTACTCAAACACCATTTTGGCGGAGTTGCGTTGTTTAGGAACAGTATAATTGAAAAGCCCAGATGCGAAATGATGAAATTTTTGTTTGGGAGGACAGCCGTTGGTTTAAATGATATGTTGATATGTAATTCTATTTCCCTATAAGGGGCTTTTTTGGAAAAGAAAATGAGGAAAACACTTTCGAGGGCTTCGGTCTTTTAAAGTAGTAGAGATAGAGATAGAGATAGAGATAGAGATATAGTAGGTTCATGATGCTACTTCTTTTTTGGCTAGGAGGCAGAGAGCATGTACTTGCAAATGCAATTGTGGTGCTTCCTTTGCAGATTCTGATTGGTATATTGTTTGGCTATTTGATAGACTTTTGCTCCTTTCCTATATATATCTTCCTTTCAATTTTATCATAAACATAGTTTCTTGGTTCTTCAAAAGCTTTTATCCAATTGTAACCTATGACAATATGTCCCTGTCTCATGTATGACAAAAAAAAAAATGGTTTACCAGAAACATAAGTTCCTATGATGAGTTCCTCTTGGTTTTCATGCAGTTGACATCTCCCACAGGACCAAAAACTTAGTTTACCAGAAACAGCAATGTCCATGGTGAGTTCCTCTTGGATTATGAGAAATATTGTAATTATTTATTAAATTTTTTTTGTCTCTGGTTTCATGCAGGTGATATCTCAAAGCAGAGACACCATATATCACACAACAGTGTACACCAGAGACAAACCTGAAACAAAACTGCGAATGACATAAAAACAAATACAATCTGTTTCCAGCCATGAATTCTTTTCCCTTTCAAATTTATCAGGGGAAAAAAATCCTTTTCCTTTTGACATAGAATATAGGTGATAGAGTAAAAGCCAAAATTGATGTATTCGTTTGCTATAATTGTTGTCTCTAGCAAACAAAACAAAAGCAAATGAATATGTAAAAATAATAATATTCAACAGAAAATAGATAATCTTTTTTTAGTAAGAAAATTGTTGTCTTGGTACAAAATGTATTTTCCAATGCTAATTGACTTCTCCTGATGATTAATCATTTTGTTTAGTAGGTCTTGGTGCAAAAGCATTTGGTCTTCGTGGAAACCTTAATGGTGGCCAGAGGGTCACAATCCTCAAGCCTGATGAGTATTTTTCATTGTATCCTACCAGCTTCATTTCATGAATTGAGACTTGATTCATTATAATTTTGACATATCTTGCTTGCATGTATGTCTACCTCTTTTTTCTTTCTATAACTGAAACTTGTTTATGGTGTTCCATATGTAGCACAAGGAATAATTAGTCTTGGTATCTGGTACAGATTTTTGAATATTAGAGGTATAGACAATGTATATACCCATTACTCCCACTAACCTTATTATCCCTCTAATTAGAAAAGCCAGTGGTTAATTAATTTTATTTAAAATCACCTTAACAATATAATGCTTGCTGACCAGCTTGTGCAGTCATTCAAATTTTCACTTCAAATACGTGTTCTGGAAGAAGCTGAAATGTACATGGCTGATTATTCTTGATGGTTTTACCAGGTTTACAAAAAGGGATGAACCTTCCCTTGTTAAGACATGTTCTACTGTTCTAGAGAATTGTACTGGAAAGCACCTCTCTGAGCTGTAACCTATGTAATGTTGATTTCTATAAACATTTTCCTGCTAGCTTCATATGTTATTCAAACCCTATTTTGTATTTTAATTTGTTGGTGGGTCAAAATTAGCAGGGAAACTATCCAAGCTTGTTTCCAGTTGAAAATTGCAGAGTTCCTCTTTGTTTAATGTTTTGTTTTGGGGAGGAAAAAGATTGGGTATCCTTGTCGATAGTCAATTCACCAACACCATTAGACAACACAATTTATTCTTTAGACAATTTTCATTTTTTCCTTTTAGGAGGAAAAAGATTGTGAATTCATGACTTGTTGTTTTAGAATTGGTCATTTGGTTCCATCTGCAGCTTGTATAGGTACTCTCCACGTGCATCGCACGTACACTTTTACTAGTAAAAATGGAAAAGAGCAAACTCGTAAACACGGCCATGAAACATTAAGTTATGGAGACAAACATCAAACCCGTACCCCACTCGCTGAAAGCAGGCACAGCCAAATGTTTCTATCAAGAGGATTCGAGTCTTCAAATTAAGGGGAAAAAAAGGACCCTTAAATTCGCAGAAGACAACACATATGGAAGCAACATTAACCCGTCCCAATTTCAACTAATTCTCAAACACATCCCGTAAATAAAGTATGGATCATAAACAGAAAAAGGGCAGGAATACCTTTCAAGGTTACGCAGTTTCTGAACACCCATATCATAGAAGGAGTATGTACAAACATAGACGGATATGTATATCTATCGCACACAAACATACGTATATGTGAATGTACAAGAAGAGAGAAGGAGAATGGGGTTGGGTTCCGTAGAGTACCGATGGAGGTGGCCAAAGCCATGATGAGCTTGTGTTTGAGAATTGGGATAACGGATTCTCGCTCCAATCTGATGACTTCTTTCTTCTTTTTCCCCATTCTTTGAGAAACCAATGGAAGCAAAGCAAGCAAAAGAGACCAGAGCAAAATGAGCAATTAGCATCTCTCTATCTCTATCTCTATCTCTATCTTCCTTCTCAAAATAGGAGTCGTAAATCGCAACTATAATCCGACTTTGATGACCCATCTCTCATAAAGAGTGTGCGCTGCACTTCCTCTTCTTTCTTTGGACTCTTTGCTCTCTGCATCCTCCGGACGCTTCGGCGGGAAATTCTCTTAGGATTACATATGGCGTATTTATAAGTAACTTATTTAATTATATTTATAATTTTTTTGAATTGTGTTTGATTAAATAATTTTAAAAAATTATTTATATTTAATTATTTTTTAAAAAAATTTATTTTTAAAAGTGGCCTTTTAAAAATAACTTATAATTTATAAGTTAGCGTGCCAAACATTCCTATAATCAAACGAAATTTGCAATATTAATGCAATATTAATTATTTAATTATTATTTTACTAAATATTTTATTTATTTTTTAAATTAATTAATTAATGTTTTTTACTTTATTTATTATTTATTTAATTTGAGATATTCTATGTGTGGAATAAATAAATAATTTTCATTTTACTTCCCTTCATTTATCTTAAAATTATTATTTATATATGAAATTAATAAATTATTTTTATTTTATTAATTATTTATCTAAATTAAAAAAAATGTTAATATATAGAATCAATAAATTTAATTTTTATCTTACTACTCTACCTTTTCATTTTAAATTTTTTTTACGAATTTAACTATTAATTAATTTATTTCTACCAAATTCTAATAACAATTAAAGTTTCAACATCTATTAAAAACAAAAAATAAATTTCAACTTGATTTTCAAATAGGTGGATCATCTACTATTTATAGCAATAGTAATTTTAGTAGCTTTAGCCACCATGAAAGTGGGTATGAAGGAGGTAACTTACCATCTTATTAATGCTTGTAATTTTAATTTCTCAAGTCTCGTTTAATGTGTTTTCATTAGTTCCTTAATGTACGTTAATTTTTGTTAAATATATTTTATTAATTTTTAATAGGTTTTTTTTTATAAATTTAACGTTCTTTTATTTGCAATTTCATGGGTAAATCATTTAGTTTTAAAAATTTTAAATAACTTAATTCTAATTAAATATGTGGTAAATAATTACAATTTAGATTAAAATATGATAATAAATAATTACATTTTAAATAAAATTGAAGCACAATATATGATTTTTTAATCTTTTTACATAAAATAACAGTGATTTTAAAAATGAAGAGTGAAAATGAAGGTTGGGAGGGTTGAAATACCAAATTATCAAAGTGAGACTCATGAGCTTTAAATTTAAAGAAGATGCCAAAATGAAGATGAATCAGATTTTTTTCTCTTTTCTAATTGTAGTTCTTTCCTTTCTAATTGCTCTGCTTTCTTCTTCTTTTTTGTCTTCCGTTCCGTGCAATTAACATTGAGATTGCTCTGGTGACTGGCTTATAGCTGCTCTCTCTATATATAGTTATTTTTGGTAAGAATTCATGTGATTTTTTTGCAGTCCGAACCCCTTTTTTTTAGAAATACAGTTAGCCAAGTGGTAAAAAGAAAATAGATCTATGTATGGCATCAAATACAGAAAGAAAGAAAAACTCATTTTCTTCCAACCTTATCTCCCAAACTGTTATATGCCAGGACTTGTATGATTGTATCTACTGCTTTTGCTTTCACATTGATGTGGAAAAGTTTGGGCCGAATTGAAGGATGGTCAAAGTGGGACAAACTTGGGAGTAGCTGCCATTTTTATTTTCAATTTTTGACCAGGAAAATTACAGGGGATAGCATTGAAATACTTTTATTTTTCCTTGATTGGTGTAAAAATATGTAGTCTTATTATTTTAAGTGTATGAAACAACGGTTGTCATCATTTTGACATCAAGAAGGACGAAAAAGAAAAGAAAAGAAAACAGTCAATGTTATGTGCTCGATTAAGTTCACAAGTTAACCAAATACCCAAAACTAATTCAGAAATGTTTTTCTTTTCTCTATCTTTTTCAAGGGAAGGGAAGGGAAGGGAAGGGAAGGAAAAGCAACTTCTTCTAAGGTTCCACCAACTGGGCCTTCATTTTTTCTATTATTATTATTATTTTTTATGATAAGCAAGAAACTGTAACCTTTTACGGCTTCCAACTCGATCAGCATACATACAAATCACTAATCATGTGAAATAGGATTTGCATCCGTTGGGAAAAAATTGCTCGTGGCTGGGTTGCATGAAACGCTTGATACAACCAAGTAATTTAATTCTCCCAGAAAAAGAAAAAAATAGACTATATTCACACCTCTGTTATTGAAAAGGTTTTTTCACAAAATGGCCCCCGTCCATGCAACTTTTCTTTCCTTTACAAAGGGAGTATCAAATAGGGGAAATAAACACACCTATAGATTTACATTCAAGAAACCTTGCAGAGTAACTTGCAGACAAATGAAAGAGAAACTAAGTTATGAACAAACATTACAAAATGGGAAGAAAAGTTCACTGTACAGGCATTACATGCAATAATGGACTAGTGAAAAAGAGAACAAACCACCCTGGGCAGGCGTCCGTGTAAAGCTGCTTGAGAACAGGATTGTTGCACGTTGAAATTTATTAAGGCTCAAGTACTACGAAGGACTCTCTGACAGACATGGGAGCAGTACCATACCTTTCCATAAAAACCTCAAGGAGCAGTAGCGCTCAGTTTAGCCTTAAGCACAAGCTCCTCTGTGGTGGTGCCAATGATCTCATTAGCACGTTTAAGACCCACACAGTAATACCTTCCGATTGTATCCTGTTTTCAAAGATTGCACTCTCAACAAAAGAACAAAAGCACAAAGAATGTTATCTAGGCAAAACACATAACAACGAGATTTAGGTCATCTAACAATGAGAATTTACCTAAAAATGCTTTATTAAAATTCTATCCTCCACGAGTAATATTATTCAATTATCTGCATGCATATAACAAAAATGTATGTGTTCCATAGGTGAAGATGGACTTTGCACTAGGGCATATTTCACCCAGTTCAACAAACAAATGACGCCTATGCAGCAAATCTAGGTCCCTTGGCAAGGGTAAGATCTCTGCTCAGTAAGTCCCCTTATTCGAGTTAAAACAATGAAAAATCACGTGAATTGAAGATAAAATAAACATACTAATTAAAGTATCACTCAAGTTCGATCAGGAAGAAAGAAAAGATGGTCTCACCCGAGCAACAATGCCCAAGTTCTCTAGCTTTTGAACAGCATCATCCACATCAAAATTACAGCTCTCATCAAATTCTTCCTTAATTAGTTCTTCACACCGCAGATCAAGATCCTATTTCACATTCACAACGTAATGCATCAACAACTATGCAAAAATCACAATTAATATAAAAACAAATGAACATTGTCAAAAGGCAGCAACAAATGCACACCTGTTGAGTAGCTTTGCCCTGTTCCATCAGAATAAAAAATGAAAGGATTACTTCTTTTACCTGCACATCCAAATTATGGATATAAGCACTTGGCATTCTGCAATTACTTCCACCAAGGTTGACAGACTCTTGATTGATTAACGAGCCTTGTGAATCAGACTCACGCAATTCATCAGTGATCCTTACGATTTAAAACTTAGTAGATGGAACATTGATCTAAATTTTTACCCCACAGTTTAACCACTATATATTTATGAACCAGCTTCTTAGATAACTTTCAGATGGTTACTAGTTGATTATTTGAAGTAGTAAATTGAAATGACTTTGATGTGGCAAGTGATACATATAAATGTACAACCAGTGTTTCTGATTCGTGATACAAATTTTCTTGGCTAATCAATTGCATAAATATTTCGTGAAATAGGTGACAGGTGAAACAAATTAATTTTCGGTCAAAGTGTCCCTAGAGTGAAACAAATGATACAACTCCGAAATCAGGAGTTCTCACTTTATCTATTAAAAAGGTTAACTTAAAGGCTGGCCAAAAAATAAAAAAAATTTGTAGCTTGCAACTTACTTCTTGTTGAATCACATCATCACATAAGTGAAGAAGAGTACCCTTTCCACTATCCAATTGTTTGTCATACATGGATTGTGTAATTAAGTTTTGATATGTAGCCATATTTTGCTGAAACCTACAGGCAGTGGAAACATTAGACAAATTAGGAACTATAGGTTCAACAGACAATTAAAACAAAAAAGAACAAAACTATGACAAAGGAAAGGACAATATTGTTAAGTAAATACAGGCTGCCTATAGCATGTACAGAGCACATGCAATCACGGCTCCAGGACCAATGCATGATCCAGTGGCTCCAACCAAGAAGAAATCCATAGCGGAAGTTGTCCTGATCAGACCATACCTATCCACTATAGCATTAAGGGTGGAAAGTATATGTAAGATATCAAAAACTACATATGCATTTGGCCAGGCCAACTTATTACATAAGACACTTCTGAGCAGACCTATCAAATGCTGGACCATACACACAGAAATGCATACTGTTCAATTAAACAATACACATCCCCATGAATCAAATTCAAATAGCAAAAACACTTTACGTGAAGTATGTCTTAGCACAGTAACCAATCACAGTCGAGAGGACGGCAAAAATGACCCAAAGATCTGCTTTAGGCATGTCAAGTGAACCCACTACTGCAACCTGTAAACAATGACATGGTACATGTATCTGAGCCACATGGATAAAAGACAAGAACATTCAACAATTTCCATGGATCTCAGATAACTGACCAGCCCAACAACAGCAGAACCCAGAAATTTGACCCAGTCCATCGGCGTTAAGCTTGGGTTTTTCTTTTCTGGCTGTCAAAGGCCAAAAGTTCACCAGTTCATAGTTTAATAAGGGGGAAAAAGACTTAAGAAAATTAAAAATACCATCTACAGAGAAATAAACAGCCAGAGCATCCAAAACTCACAAGGACTATTTCCATATCAGCCATTGGGATGTTTTTGAAATGCTTCACAACTATTCCTCGTTCTGTATTTGTTTTGGTACTTGCTCTCCTGTGTAATCACCATGGTGTTAGAAATCAACAAATTCATGACAGTATAATGAATGTTTTTCCGGTGTGCAATTAATCCCTTCTCAATGGCCCTCATTTTCTTAGATTTAACGTGGCAGTGAAGTTTAGAAACCATCATAAACGCTCAACTTCAAGAGAAAGAATAACTTCAAAATTGGTTGTGAATTGAAGATCTGTTTCAACAATACATTCAAAACATCGTTCACAACAGCATTTTAAATCGCAAAATGGAAACCAGTACCTGTAAAGAACAATTATCCTGTCAAAGGTAGGTTCTTGGATAGTGATCTTGCCCAGAAGATTGCGAAAACTGGGGGGGAAAAAAAATAAAAAAAAATGTCATAAACTGCGAATAAACATCACGAATTCAAGTCGGGCAAGTAAAATAAAAGGTAGGTCTAATTAAGTTGTCCATTAGAGTGGATGTTAGACTAACACTGATATGCATGTAAGCAACTGGATGTCTAATGTACTCTAATGCTGCAGTGCATGAGTCTTGATGCAACTGAAAGCTTTGCCTGGTTTTGTGGTTGTGCTAACAAAAGGAAAAGGGAAGAAGTGCAAGTTTTTAAGTTTCTATAAGCTTCCTTAAATTCCTTCTATTTTCATAGCGAAAAATGTGATGCACAATAACAAAGCATTCAAGAACCTTGGGAACTCTATATCAATTCAAGTTATATTTACCGAATACCAACATTCAGGAATGATTTCCAATACATAGGATGTCTTTTGAGTATCATTTATTCCATAAATAACTTGGGATAGTGCAATCAAGAAGTCCAACAGAACAGCGCATACTAGAAACCAAATGCCCCAAAGCTAAGTATGTCAGCTATCAAACCAAGATGCTATTCAAAACCTGAGCTCCATATTTTCCAGACGGATCCGTTCAACGTATAAGCCATCCTGCTCTGTCTCAGCACCAATTTCATCATCTTTTTTTGGATCTTTCTTTGGCTGTGCACTTGACTTTCTGGACAAAACTCTTTCTAGCCTGCAAGCACCATAAAAAATTAAAAAAAAAAAATGCACATAGCAGCTTAGTCCAACAGGATGCAATATACTGAAGGTATTTACAGAAGAATGTTGACTCTCTGATGCCTAATCACAGTTAATAAACAATAAGTAAAAAGTACTTGCACAAGGGCCAAGCTACTGGCCAAACACTGTTGATGTGTTCACAAACTTAACTGACCTAGTCTTTCTCAAAAGCCATGCCCATAAACGCGCAATGAGCATGTCCACTTTCTCAATAAAGAAGTAATCAGTTGTCCGATCAATTCCAATGCCACGGCGGAATATCACATACTACAAGCAAATAAGTGGATTCAGTAACAAGGCATACTTGTCATTCATTATATATCTCCACAGAAACCAAGCTCCTTACCCCACTTATTTGGGGTCAGCCATACATATTGCTATACCATTCCATCACAAGAACCATGAGACTAATGTAAAATATATTACAATCATATGCCACTCATAATCCCAAGCTTGTTAAGTCACATTGCTCAGGTAATTTTAACATTATTCAATATGAGATTTGAACTTTTATCTGGAAAATAAAATTCACTTATGCCAACTGAATGAAGATGATTAAATTATCTCCAATTTTTAGCTGGAAAGTAAGATCTCTTGGTTGTTTTAAACCATTAACCAAATCATATATTCAATTCTACTTGCAACACTACGAAAACATCGACAAAATTACATTTGAAGTGATATTCTCCAGAATGCAGTCAGCATAAGAAATTTAATTAAGCGAAGTAATGTCCAATGGATTGGAAAAGCACAAGGAAAAAGGAACCCATTCCTGACTCTGACAATTTGATTAGTTATTAGAAAAGTTGAAGATTTTATTTCCCAATCAGCTAAAGGGAATCATGGAATGTTTTGTAGACCATGTAACTGAGCCTCAAAGGGGCCTCAGGTTTCAGGGCTCCATTCCAGTAGAAGAATCTACTATGACAATAAATGAGAGGAGATTTCAGAAGGGCAGCTCTAATCTGACTGTTCTTTAATCCTTCTTTTCATTTTTCTCCATTTTATTTGTATAATTTTGGATGAATATCAGAGTTCCTTAAAACTAAAATTTTATTGACAATTGACTAAAGATTTGGTGGGCAAAGCAGTGAGACTGTGTAGACATTTGTTTAAGAGTCAGGTGCTAGTAGTGCTTTGTTATGGAGATGGGACATGGCACCAGAAATAAAGGCAAGATGCTTTCTGTTAGGAGCATTTGTAAGTGGCAATGAGCGTTTGTTAGTAGTAGAGTGGTCATAGAGTCCTACATATAGTAGTGGTGATGATGGCTTTCTATAAATGATGCCAGTTGATAATGGGTATCATAGTTTCTAAAATTTCAAAGTCAATGAAATATATCATATAAAAGAAACCGAAATCTTATATGTTTTGTTTATTGTCAAAAGGAAATATATATATATATATATATATCAAACAAGACCACATCTTCTCAACCTAATATAGTTTGTGCATGGCACAACAAAAAGCAGTGCGACTGTGAGACTATTTTGCAGATGCATGCAGAAGAGTCCTACATAACCATCCCAAATCTCACAGTATGGATAGCCAACAGATAAAGAAAGGTAATACACATGCACTATCTGTCACATGAAGGCGACCCCCCCTACCACAACACCCAACAACACACACAAAATCCCAACCCCAAAAAAAAAACGAAAAGAAGAAGAAACACCTCCCTGGGGACAATTTAAAATACATAAAAGCCTGGCATGTGCAAAAACCTTCCCCCCAAACCACATACAGGGCCCCTTCCCTATAGCAACCGGTTCCTATAGGGCTACACCACCAGTTACATTCATAAGGACTATATACCAACTGCTATTCTTTTAAGCTAGATTTACAGCAATACCTTATCAGCAAAGTCTGGAAGATTTTGATGAGAATGCTCCGCAAAATACCTCTTCAAAAGCTTCTTATCAAGCTGCATTCAACAAAAGCAGAAAGGACGTTAGACATGAAAAAGGTTTATATTACGTATGTATGTGAACAAGCATACACAGGGAATGCAGAGGATCGTTTTTCATTTCAAATGCATAGGAGCAATTACAAACCTTAGATTCATCAACTTTTATAGGAAGATTTAGAAGATACTGCCCTGAAAGTGCAACATCAATCTCGTCATCCGTGGCCAGCTTGAAATTGCTCTTATCCATTACCTGCAGGAAAATAGAGAAACCAGTCCAACAAATAAATAAGTTAACGAAATAAATTTCAAAGACAACAAAAACACTACACTTCATCTGGAGAGAGAATGAGATATTATATTGTACTGTTGCTGAAATCAGTTGTCAACTACCAGAAGGCAATGCAAGAACACAGCAGAATATCATGCAATCCATGAGGCTTCTTATAGATAGCTAACGGTTTCTTAGGAAATTATTAATTATTAAAGAGAAGCACCCTAATGTAGACCCAGATCCTCTATTTCCTCAATTTATTATCCTGACAGGCTATTACATCCTTGTCAGAATACTGTAAGAGGAATAGGCTATCAAGGCAATATGACAGTATGTTATTAAACACTGAATCTGCAAAAGGACTAGAAATACCAATGATGCCTTCATGGTTTTTGACAAAGTTATGGAATCACAACCTTACAGAAGATAATCCTAAAATTAAAATATAAAAATGCTGCTAAAATCAAATCTTACTGTTGCCCTGATAAACTAGTACTCATAATCCAACTACAGCTATGGACTCAAAATTTGAGACAGTTAATTCAATCATTCGATGCTATAACATCTAGATTGCTGCTAACCTATATTGCTTCTTCAGAAAACAAAACAACCTACAAGACAGGAGCCTTCAAACAAAAATCCAAGACACTAGGCCAATGAGAACTAAGGAGAAGAGGACCTTCCACAGTGCTTTCCCACAATTTTGTACTCTGAAAGAAGGTCACTGGCTGGAGCTAGAAAACAATGCATATGTAATTAAATTGTAGCTGTCTATTCTGTTGTATAAACCCAAACCTGGAGATAGTATACCATATAGTTTTGGTGCAATTTGGTCTCTAAGCACTTTAGGTTTTGCCATGTAGAAGAGAAAATTGGGAGAGAGAAAAAAAGGAACTAACTTACGTAGAAAGAAGTGGGAGTTACAAAAATTAAATGAAGGGAATACAATGAGGTAAGGCACATGTGCACATCACGTATCTCTCTTCTAGTTTCAGAATGCATGACCGATCCTTCAATTTGTGACTAGCATGCTTCTCCTTATAACTTTGTTTACAAGCAAGCAAGGAAAGGGGGTATATTTGACCGGATGAGATATGCTGTAGAAATAGGAACGAGCCAAAAGTTTGGCTTTGAGGGGTGGGGGGCAGGGGCAACATCAATTTTAGAGACACCTTTTAGAGTGACTTATATTCCTGCTTTAATTCATTAACCTTTATTTTCACCATAATTTCAGGAGGGGCAAGAGTGGATAATAGACAGGATACATCATTCTTGACAAAGGCCCAAAAATATTGTAAAGTTTCAGAGGGGTCAATTGCAGCCCCCTCCCCGGTGGCCATTCAACCATAAATCAGATATTTGGCTCCAATCATCTAGTTTATAGAATTTGTAAATATAATCCATCATCCACAATGGTATTTGTAAATGTGCATGCATGTGTGAAAATTTACGCATGTATGCAAAGGATCCACAATTCCATTTTCAAGACATCACATGAATTAAGATGCAGCAGCCATGTCACCTGAAATAAGTACGTAAGGAAATTATGTTCGAGAATGTCAATATCTTCTGGAGATAGGTTCTGCTGCTCCAATTTCTGAGCTCCATGGACAGGATCAAAGAGGGAGTACAATTGCTGCAAGCACAATAGGTATTGAATAGAAATTTGAAACAAGAAAGAATAACATCACGGTAAAACATTTCAGATTAAAATTGCTTGGGGGATGGAACACTTCATTTTGGTATGGCACATGAGACGTGATAATACCATCAGATCCTCGAATTGTAGAAGATACCAAGCACGAATGGTGTACTCAACTCTCTTGCAGAGTTTTAAAAATTCAGCTCGGTCAGAACTGTGTTCTGCAGAAGATTTCAAAACTCATAGTGTTTAGTTCCATTCAAAAGCTTGTTAGTTAGAAATCACAATTGAAAATTGAGCAATTAAACCTTCATGCTGAAATGAGAGAAAGCGAGAGAGTGAGTTAGAGTTTATTGTTTAGACAAATGGAGCCAAAGTTTTCACATTTTCTTCATGATCTTTATGTTTTGTGGAAAGACAATAGAGAAATGCTCAAAGCACACATCGTTGACGAGGGAATATTAATCAAACATGATGCAAAATCAACAATAAACCCCAGATTGTTTTGAAATGCATAACCTATATTAGTACTGCCCATTTCAATTCCTATTGTTCTCTGAATAAGAGAATATTCGGCGTGCTAGATCAATCCAGTTAAGTGTAGCATAACTGGCATCATAATTTCCCCTTTATGACAGGATATAACTTCAAAGGAACTGATGTGTAGCTCAAGAAAAACAGTTCCTTCATCAACTGAGAAGGACAGGAATTAAATTAAGTAATAAACACGAAGAGAATTAGGTTTCTGACAGAATCCATGAGTCAGGTGAAAAGAATAGAAGAAAATCTGCAACGGAACTCCACGTATAAAATCTGCAGGAGTAAAAAGAAGGAAACCAAAGGGAAGAACGATGATATGGATCTTAATGAGCCGAGGGCAACATGAATTAATTCTACTTTCAAGATTTCTTTTGCCAAAGGAAAAAGAAAACTCTAACGTAGGGCAAGAATCAAAAAATATAAAACGTAAAAACTTAAATCCAGCTCCTTCTGATAACTGCGACAATTTCAGAACACCAGACTTACATAGTAATCATTATGCGTATACAAACATAGCAACGAAAAACAGAGACACATACACGGAGGAGGTAGGGTGGGATAGGGCAGGGCTGGAAATACCAATGAGGTTGGCGAGGGTCATGATGAGCTTGGGCTTCAGAATTGGAATTACGGACTCCCGCTCCAATCTCATCACGTTTTTCTTCTCCTTCTTCTTGTCCATTCTCTCTCTCTCTCTCTCTCGCCAAGCAAGCAGGGGTAGCCGGAAAAGACGAGGACGAGCAAATAGCAATAAGAAGGATGGAGATTCTCCTCAGGTAGCCCGTTTGATTAGAAATAAACAAATAAATAAACAAAGAAGCCTCTCTCTATTTTATATTTATGAAAGAGAGAAAAAGATTCGAGAGATCAAAGGGAGGGTTTTGGGTTTGGAATTCAAAGAAGGGGTGAATTTAAACCACTGAAGGAGAAAGAAAAAACAAAAAAATTAAAGTCTCGTTTGGTAACGTTTTTTGTTTTTGTTTTTTATTTTTTTTTAAAAAAATAAAAAACGTCGTTTGCTTAAAAATTTTTTTTTTAGTTTTTTACAAAATTTAAAAAAAAAATTAAAAACACTAAAATGAGTGTATATTCTCTTACAAAAACATTAGTCTAGTATTATTGGCACAACGATAACCTATAAACGCTAATCATCAAACTACAAAAACCACACAGCAAAAATAAAAAATAAAAATACACAACAAAAAATAAAAATTAACAACTTTACCAAACAGACCCTAAAAGTAACGTTAGGTTTGCTCTTTTGACAACTCTGGTTGAGTTGACATATATTGATAAAGTAAATAAATAGAGAGAGAGTCTGTGAATTGATTTATCTATTAATGTATGTTAATTCAGTAGAAACGATTAGAAAAATGGTCAATACGAATATTTGGAGGAGTAACCAGTCCGAGTGTACCTAACATTCTCTCTCTCTCTGTGTAGTGTGCACTGATGTTTCCCCCCTCCCCCAAGCTGCACATCAGCTTTCCGAAAAATCATCCGTTTCCCCACAAAGGAGATTTTAACTACACAAACTCTCCCTTGTTGCCGACATCAAATCTGTGGACTTCATAATAAAATAACTAAAAAGTTCTACATTTTTGTTGTAAAGAAAAATCATCGTAAAAATAAGAATCAGCACAGCAGTACTCCACTGTTAACCATAGTTGTTAATTCCGTACTGATCAGCTTACCGTTTTTATCATTAGTACGGTACGTATCGGTACTGAACAGTACAAGCGTACGATTTCGAATTTATCGTTATAAATATTAATTTTTTATAAAAAAATATGTAACTTTCCATCCATTGATAGAAAGGAAAAAAAAACTCAATAACATAATATGCATAAATTTTAAGTATCTACAAGAGACTTCAAAATAACAAATTATGAAATTAAAAGATTTCAAAAGAATTTAAAACCACATACAAAATCTTTTAAAACAGCATATTACAAGTTTCAACTTTCTACTTTCCAAATTAAATTGTCTATAAAATTTCAACCACCACATGATTCTTGCAAATGCACTGAGACCTTTAACATGGGAGAAATCCTTGTACTCTTAATTCCAGCAATTGGCTAGGTATATATTCATTTATGTGGATGCCTCTTGCATGCTCATATAAACAACTTCTTACATATCTCTCGTTGAAAGAGATTCTGCATAATAATTTGAAAATTTGTATTACTTCAAGACATCCTATTACTTTAAGATATCCTAATGGCAAAACCGGTATTATTCTTATTTCTGTTTAAAAAATGAACCTATTCTTTCAGTTTAATTACAAAAAGGCCTTAACAACACGGTACAAACCGGGAACGCCGGTACTGAGCGAAAACAGCCGGTATTTTCGGAATTTTCCGGTACAGAGCGAATCAGAGTGAAAAATTAACTGGAACAGAATTACGGACTAAGTGTACCGAATTTGTATTGGTACGGTACGTACCAGCCGATACTGGCCTGTACGAAACGGGATTGATTACCATGCTGCTAACCCTGTTTTGCTTTCCCTCTGGAATATCTCACACAATCAGTACCCAAAGCTCCTCAAGAATCACAATTCTTACAACACAGTGACACACAATCCCCGCCACCACTGAACATGATTTGAAAACCAAAAAGGGCCAGCCAGGTAAGCAGTAGTCCCTAGCAGCTTCCTGCTCCTGGGTTGGCCAAATCAGAGCAATCCGTATCACCTTTTTCCTCAACTCAACACTACACTAAGCCATGCACATTTCTGCGTATCAAAATTCACCTTTTTCTCCGCACGAGAGCATTCTGGAACCACCAATTTCTCATGAACGAGCGAGCTTCAAGCCCAATGATCCATCCTTCACACAACCACCTAGACATGCAATGCGAAACAAACTGGCTTAAGGAATGATGCTAGCGCATGGATAATTAAGAACTCTAAACTCATATAGCAAACGCGCGCGTACACAGATCCAGAACCGTCACACGATCAATGGATTAATCGTTTTCAAGGCATTTCCTAAGCTCCTTCCGTCCACTCATCTGACAAAACGAATATGAACAAAAAAATGTAAAATAAGCAAAAAAAACAATAAATTGAAAAATGGCAACTTTATTAGGTCAAAATAAGTTGCCTAGATCCTAACCTTCCAAAGGTATTTAAGTAGATTTCTCCATCAACAAAGGGAGAATAAAAATCCCCAATTAAAACGTATCTATATTTATGACTCACCTTTCAAACAAGGAAACCCTTGATTCTTTCCACAATCCTCGCGACTCACCTCCCTCCCTCTCTAGAACCTAGAGTAACATATACACGGTGTTGGATTGGCTCCCCTCTATGTATGTACAAAGTGCCATCACAAGGCTTATGTGCCCAGTTTCTGAAAAGACAAAAAAAAAAAAGTCTGGCTGAACCTTTGTCCCAAAAATAATTACCTAAAACTCCTATTGCATGCATCCTTTTGTTCAGCATCAGTGCCCGTCCTACCTTCCTACCAAGATCAAAAAACTTGCAATCCACTTGTCCAAGCAAAGGGTACAAACTGCTGTTTAATTGTGCCAGGACCTCAAGAATGGTTTTCCCATTGAGTCCTGTAAAGTAGAACGCTGATGTGGCATGCTAATCCATCCTATATTGTTTTTCTTCACAGGAGCAGCAGCTTCATACCCACTGAAGTAGTCAGGTGGATGACCTGCCTGTGGCAACATATTGCTTGCTGTGGGGACGAGTGCACCAATTCCACCATAGGTCCCTGACTGAATGATACCATAAGAGGCACCATGATGTAACTCGTTATGTTGAGACAGAATACCAAATAGGCTCTGATCTGTGTTGCTACTATTTCCAATGCTGTGGGTTGGGCCAACAGCACTGTCCAAACTGGACCAACCACCACGAACATGATGCTCACCTGAAAACCAATTCTGACCCAACTCTCCACCACCCAGATCAGTTTGGAGAGGTGCTGACAAGTGGGTGGTATTGACAGCGCAATCCTGAACATTGACAGATGAAAAGTGTTCTTGCCTTGGAATAGTGTACCTACCTCCATCAGTAAGCATCTACTTTTGATTGTTTCAATGCATGTATATACCATTCAATCTCTCCTGCCCCAGCTCCAAAGGCAGTGACAGATGGAGCTGCTCCCCATAATGCCCACAAAGCTGAGCCCTCTCCGTTGAGACATTTGATGCTGCCTGGAAATCTAACTGTGTCTGTTTCTGCTCATGATGGTAAGGCAAACCGTCCTGGCCCTTCAATAAGTGTTGTTGTAGCTCATTTCGGTCGACCTCTTGGTCAGTGTATGGATTGAAGAAAGACCTGTTATTGGGTTGTCTGTGCAACAGATCTTTCACTGTGTCTTCTTCACGATTGTCAGATTCCAGATCAATCAGCCGGGCTGGTTGCTCTTCAAAAACTCGTGAATGCCCAAGTGACAACTTGTGGGTAGAAGCACAATCATGGTTTAAAGAAGAAGAATAATAACAATAATCTGGCGTGCTAACTGCTGGCCAAACATCACTAGTAGAAGAGAGAGGATCCCCCTGACTAACAGCAACATCCACACAGTTCACATTTTCTGGGTGTTGTGATACATTAGGAGGACTGTCACCTGCATCCATAATTACATGGTTATTGGAATCCAAAACCATTGGGCAGAACTCATGGCTGCCATTGAGTGAAGGAATTGGCTGCAGATGCTGATTCTGTGTGGAGATGGGAAGAGACTCATTATCATCTGCTATGGTGGGGTCACATTTAGCTGCTTCATTATCTGTCATCTCCTGAACTTTGGTATCAGGGTTCTCTTTCTCTTCTTTCTGACCACCCAATAACAAGCTCATAAGTTAAACCGTATATCAAATGGAGATTGTGACAATAAAGACAGGTTCAGCTATGAACCTGAATACCTGATGAATATTCAAAGGTTGCATTTAAATGCTTAGATACCCACACTCACAAAAATATAGCAGAAGCAAAGACTAAAGAGCACAAACCTCTAACGCAAAAGCAGGTTTATGATTTTCTGCTCCATCATCTATCTGCTCCTGAAGCAAGCTCTCTGAATTCCCCCTATCTTCAACCTGACCACCCCATGATAAACTGACAAGTTAACATGACACAGCTAATTAATAATAATTATCATTATAGGATCAGCACTGCAAAAAGTATCTGTGGACTATTTAAACATGTTGATTTTATATGCTCCAATACCCAGAGGGCAGAGTAACAGACCTCCCCCGTAATTGTGGCTTCAGAGTCTGCTGCTCTACTATCTGTCAGATCAGGTAGCATACTATGAGCATTCTCTTTTTCCTCATTCTGTCACCCAGTTAAAAGCTGACAAATTAGCATCATGCAGCCAACAGAGATTTGCTCAAAACAAGGAGGATCTCCTGAATATTCAATAATTTCTTTGCTGAAGACACCCGCACTCAACCAAAAAACAAGTAGGAGAAGGGCAAGAGTATCAAACCTCCTTAAGAGACAGGTTTTCTTCCATTTCATGCCCCAAAGATTGTGCCAATTTCCATTTCTTTATTCGCCACATTCTACAGTTTGCAAATGCTACTGGAAGATCTCGGGTTGCCAACTGCAGCCTGTATATCAACACTGAACTTTGAAGGAGAGAAAGAGCCTGAAGTAAAGCAATCTTTAATGTTTAATTCACAAAACACTAACCAATGCTCATGCAACTTCTTCCGCTCTTCTTCCTCAAATACTTCAAACGGTTGGACGTCAAAAGTATAGAGGTTACCCATAACACGATTAAGAGACCTAGATTGAATGCTATTACTGGAATGCTTCATACTACTCTTAACACGCTGATGCTGCTCCCTGCTAACCTGAAATGCAATGAAGGCAGATGATCACACCCATAGACACCAACATTGGGTTTTGCTTCCTTCTCAACAAGAAGAAAAGTTCTCAAAATATTAGATATTGTATATTGAAAAGAGCTATATAAACTACATTTAATGCCTAAGCAAATTTTATAGACGAAAATTCCACAACACCAGCTAATACACCAACAAAAAATCAGAACTGAGACTTGACAACAATATGAACAAGGCCTTAAAAATCATTTGAGTTATTCAAATGAAGTGAGTACATTTTTAAGACTGATATTCGCGATTTTTAACAGTAAAAGTCCATTTTTAAGAAGAATATATAAACACAAGTGATTGTATAGTCCCATCAAGGTTTACTTGTAGAACATGTCACTATGTTAGATGAAATACCTTGATATAAGACATGTATTTGGAACCATCACCACACTGGATATTTTGCTTGTGCAGCTTTTCTCCTTTCCTAAGTCTTGCTACCACCTTAAGCTCAGCTGATAAATTATCATATTTGTCCTCCATGAAGCCTTTTCTGCAGATCCCAACACCCAACACAACTAATTAGATTCCTTCACATCCGAGGAACCAAGTACAAATTGAAAGTATAACACGCCTCACATAACATAATAAGCAGCTGACCAAACCATATCATTATTAGACAAACTGGAACATATTCAACCCATTCCCAGGATAGATTTCTTGATTTATTCACAAACATGTGGTCATATGTGGAGGAGCAGGCACTTGCGTGTGTGAGACACAGAGTGAGGGAGGAAGGGGGATGGAGTCTTAATGTACTGAAATAAATGATAACATGAATAGATAGAGCTCGACAACAGCTGATGCCAACATGTCACCCATGATATCCTTTCAGCCATGGTTTATTATATGGTGTGAGACAGACAGTCACTTCCAGACAATGACAATTGCAAAGTTGCCATGAATTTAAGTGAAAAGCTTTGTTACAAGCCAGCATGTTAATGGATTGATGGTTGCTAGATAAAACTCTGAATTGAGTCTATGAGCCAACATTCACAAACCTACCCAACTAAATAAAGTCAGCACATATGTAAGCAGAATATCATAAAAATAATAGGTTCATAATAGAAGTGTCATCAACCAGTCAGCAACCCGAAAGCAGTTTGGCTCCTTTCCTCCCCTGTATTACCATAGTTGGAAACTAACTCAGTACTGTCAAATTTCTAAATCTCAAGATGCCAGTAAGAGTATATAATATATTATCATTCTGAGCCAAATGTATTGTTTGGTAATTCATCTGCAATAAATACTGAACTAGGTAAGCTTCTTGCATTTAACAGAACTAGACAAGAAATCCAATCAGGATGTCATCAAAAAGAATAGAAATGAAAATCAACCAAGCCGGAAGACTTTCAAATATCAAAGTATCAAACTAAAAAAAAAAAAAAAGTGCTGAGCCTACAACTTTCAACCATCCCAGAAATAAAAATAAAATAAAAAATAAAAAAATTTACCCAGAAAATAAATATATAGAAACTAAAATAGTACAAAATCAATATTTCAAAGATAAAACAAACAGACCCCCGCCCCCGGGGGGTAAAAAACAAACAAAAAAAAAAGATAAGACGTATACTTTCTGTCAACAATAATTTTTTTTTTGAAATTTTCCAATAAGTCGGCTTTTGAAGAGCCTGCAACATAATCTGCCTCTAATCCAGGCCCAGGGTCAGACACATGCACGTGCATACACACACAACTATAGATATACATATATGTATATATATATGTAGACAAGATCACTGGATAAATAAATGTTCAGATTCGAATATAGATACACATTATGAGTAGATATATAAATTCATGTGTATATATAACAATCAATATAGATTTTTAAGTGTGAAATCTAACCTATAGGACTCAAAGAGCACACAGCACCATTTATTAACTTTAAAAGGATTAAGTCATAATCAGTTGTCTTTTGATGAGCCAAAAAAAAAGTCATATTTGATCTCTTTTCCCTCAAGACCTGGTCAAATTCAGAGAAACCACACGCACAGGCGCCGGCATAGCTCATACATATTAAAGAGTTTAATTACCTTTTTTGCAGTTCTCCATGCTTTCTCTGTAAGTTCTGGTTATCACTACTACCTGCTTTCTCATCAGCAGCAGCCCAAGAACCAGATTCAGACGTGGCTGCAAGGTCCTCCTGAGCATCATGCAATCTAGATTCATTTGCATCAGTAGATATACTTCTCTCAGATTGCTTTCTACATAAAATTTATACTGTATATGAAAATGAGCTACCAAAAGTATATCTCCAAGAGAAACAAACACACAACTGGTCACCAATTCAAATACAACATCCCTTGAAATGCAAGCAAGATGCAAATCACCCACCATAACATCCTCAAATACATCACTTGTTATTATTTGCAGTCCATTATGTTTATAAATAAACATCAAAATAAAATAATAATTTTAACAAAAGATGCTTCACAAAGTTTTAAATTAGGCATTGCTTCTCTAACATATTTGAAATGCCACTACAAAATGACTATCAGAAGTTTCCTATTACAAGCAGTACTAGGAGCATCCAGAAAGGCAGGTTATGCAAGCATATATGCAAATAAAATAACAGAGCCCCTCACATAGTTCACTCGTATTTAGTTAAATAAATTGACAACATACAACCCCACAGAAAGCATATGTGCCGCATCAAATAAAAACAATGAGCATTATAGTCTTCTGATTCAGGGTACTAAGCTAGTAACGACAAAAATATGCAAAATGCCAAAGACACCGGCATCATATTGAGGAGATTGTCAGTTTTCTTATGTTGCAGGCAGAAGATTCTGCCTCTACCAAACTCAATAAATCCTATATAAAGGAAAACATCCAAAGGATTAACCTCCATATGTTGTGCACAATTTCCTTCTCAGGATCCTTACAGCTAGCCCATGTTTCCTTCAACATCAGTAAATTACCAATCATGCTGCCACAAGAAGCATAAAAATTTGGGACAAAACATTTTAGAGCAAAGAAGCAGTTAAGAGCATGGTGTACAATACAAAGCAGAAAAAGAGGCAGCTGTTCAACATCACTTACCCGTTATGATACTTCTGTAACTCTGAGTGGTACGACTTCTTACTAGTCTTAGAACATTGTTCCTGATGAAGAACAGCATCAGGATGAAGATTACCAGAACAAAGAGAAGCACCCCTGCAAGGATATGGAATTACACCATAAAGCATCCAAAGATAACATTTGAATTGAAAAATTGTACTTGCTAAATAGGGCTACAAAAGAACTAAACTGTATATGAACAGCTCAGGGTTGGCTTGCTTAGGAGCTCGTTCAAGTTCATTCACAAAACAAATGAGCCAAGCTCAAGCCCAAGCCCAAGCCCAATGTCTAAGTTCATTTTAATAGTTTGAACAGGTTTACGATAAGCTTGCAGGCTCACAGCCACTAAAGGGATACTTGATAATTTTCCATTTGTCTTTTTCTGCTCATGTTTATGCGTTGCAGGCCATTGCCAAAATTTGCACCAGGATCATTATCATTCCCCGTGTTCTATTCCTATGGGCTCTGATTACTCAATCATTTCAAGAACATTGGCTTCGATGAGATCTAAGGGCTTTAATTTAACAAACTTATAGTCTGGATCTGTGCCCCGAGATCAAAGGGCTCTAAATTAATGAACTTTATACTCTGGCTTTGCCATCTCTGTCATCGCCTATGGGCTCTGATTACCCTAGGCGCTCACCCCAGTAACTACTCCAAACTCCCTCCATGGGGCCCACCTCTTACAAACACTTCCCCCTAGAAACTACAGTATCATTGTTCTTTATAACTGTTTAATTCTCGGAAAGGATAGGTATAAATGAATAGGCAAAGCAATACATTAAAGAATCTGGTTGCTGAGATATAGGGTAGTCACAATGACTTGAAGAAAGCAATCCTTCTGAACAAAGAACCTGTACGTAATAAATTTTCTCTTCTTTATAATATTAATATAGTTCAAGTATTCTGAATACCTAACTTAATTGAAGAATTTTATTGTTCTAAATGTATGAAGGTTAATCTGAATTCAGTTTCTTTGGGTAATCTGCAATTCATAGAACTGAATTGAACTCATTTGCCTTCTGTAAGTCTATATTTCTTTTTCTGATTTTCACGTAGCTGGAGTGGTACCTCTGGTCCAGTACCAACTGAGCGGAGCCAAGAGAAGCTCCTGTTTGCCAAAAAAATCATGTAAGTCTGAGATCAAAAGCACATGCAGGCTTGTTTCAAGCCCAAGACAAGTTTAAGGACGCCCTTATTCTAACTGAGCCAAGTTAAAACTTGGCCCAGAACTCCACAGTAATTTTGAGAACAAGAACATGTCAGGTTTTAGGAGAATGCACCAGAATCAAAAAGCTCAACCAATTAAGTTGAATGAAACAGAGAGCTCTTTGGTGGAATTAGTGGTAACAAGAAAGGATAAAAAAACTCAGCTAGTTCAGAGTCCAGACCAGTTTCAATCTGTTTCTTGTTTAAAATTTCATAATTTCATTCAGCATATCTCTAGTTCATGACATCTGACTTCAAGAAGAAAGAAACAAATATATCCAAAAGTTCTGCAGGATCAAGGTTCATAAAGAAACCGGTGGAAATGCCATTACTGCTCACACAAGATTTTACATAACAACTACAAGAAGTTCTGTTACCCAATCCTTATTACAACTGTGATGCAGTTTAAAGAGTGGTTCATAGGCACCTGGTGTTTTGTTGCAGATGTACTATTTCCATGGGTAGAGACAAAGTAGAAAAGATTTTTCAGATGGGTATTGACAAATCCTTTACTAGTGCGTGAAACAAAAACTTAATTGGGCCATGTCATGCAGATTATGAACAACTATGATTCCTATGGTTAGCAGTTGACAACCTCATACTTAATAATCTTGGGAGGCCCAAAGATCATTAATGACTAGAATTATTAAGGGCCAGTTCATTATTGTTTTCTAAAACTATTATCTGCCCTCAGAAACGGAGAAAATGAAAATAACGCTCAAAAAACTTATTCAGTGTAATTGTTTTCAAAAACTATTTTCTAGAAAATCTGCTTAAAAAGCCCATTTTTAGGAAACAATTTTGGACTGAATTTTTAGTTTTAAAATTTTCACTCCGAAAAAACAAAAATGATTGATTTATTTTCCAACTTTTTCATTGTTTTCATTTTCTGAAAACTGAAAAAAAAAAATGAAGACACGAACAAAATAAAAATAACGAAAAATGAAAATGATACTAAACAGGCCCAAAACATAGGTGTGGGATTTTCATTACGAAAATCCTTGCACATAATGTATTATTTTCAACAAAACAAAATTTTGAGTTGGACAATTTAAACAGAAAAACTAAGCCACGTATTTGCCACAAAACAAGTACCAAGTATCAACACTTGCCATTTGAGAAAAGGATTTCCAAAGTGAAAGTTATCCCCAGCAAGCAATTCTTGGACAACTTGGTGTGTCTCTTCTCCTTTAGGAAGAAACTGTGTAAGATAGTTTCTCTCATTCTCAGATAAATGAGTCTGCCAAACCTACGACAATTCCACACATGGCACAGAGAAATTTGTGAGCAAAAAATCAATTTTACGAAAGAAAGTAATTGAGCATCACCATGAAATTACCGTTACCTCATAAGAGAGCACCTCTTTTAAACTGTTCAACTCAAAAATTTCATGAGGACAAGCAAGAACATCTGCCAATATATTGTGGCAATAAGGAACACAATCAATGAATGGAATCAAGTCTTTCCGTGTTAAGCCAATCTGGTCCTTCTTTGCAACAACACTCTGCATTTTGTCATCCCACTTGAGAGAAACATTGGACCTCATGTTTAAGTCAAATTGTAGCAATCGCAATTTCTTCTTTTTTGCTTTGCCCTGCTCCTGAGAACTAGTAATGCTGGCAGTGCTCAATCGTTTCCTCCTCTGATCAGCCGCCATTGGCACAAATTATCAAAAATATCCACAGCAGAACATTATAGAAATGTCCACCAAGATGCTGCCATCCTGATCACGATCAATGAATAAGTTCCTTCCCTATGTGCACTGAAACCATGATTGGTGAACATCATCATTAGCCAACTTAAACTGTGATTACACTAAGAATGGCACCACTTATTGCATACATTATGTACAAACAGCATGCAAATATATGCCAAGTATACATCAAAACATTGCACATTAGGCCAATAATTTTGAGACCTTATATTAATTTTTTATTCAAAAATCCTATATTAATAGTCGCCCAAAATGAAGAATATGCTTGCTTGCATGAATTAAAAAGGACTTAGAAGTTAATAATACTGTGTTTGCACTATGGTGGCTATTCCTCTATAATTAAAATCCTTTATTGTGCATTTCTTATATATTCTTTTCTTTTTTTAAGTAGGAACTTTGAAGCACTAACTAACATATATTTTGGGAACTTAGAAAATATATGAATAAAAATAACTATACTAGTTTTATCATATTAGAATAAGTTTTCAATGAGATCCTGAAATTTTAGCACGTTATATAAATACGCATGACTAGTTCTGAAAACCCTACAATGCATTTGAAATTTCTCAATAAAAGGAACAACTATGCCAACGAAAAACCTTAGTATAAGAAAAGATCAAAAAAAAAAAACATCTTCAAGTCACCCATTACAGATGTTCAGCCAAAACACCGTCTAAAATTATACAAAGACATGGGAAATTATCACAAAGAAAAAAATTACTGGCACCAAGTCAAGAACTTAATCCCATCAACTCTAATAGCATGTAAGAAATCATTGAAAATAGAGGTACATTAAAAAAAATAAGTACCAGAATCGAAACTACACACTTTTTTGGGTCATGAAATCAATAATTCAGAGCCTAAAAAAGAAGACAAAGGAACTAAGAAAACGTAAATCAGAACATAAGTCATTGTTGAAGACATTACCCAAAATCGAGACCAAGAACCTTCATTCCAATCCATTCAGGATTGCGGAGAAAAAAAAAAGGAATCGGCTCACGCAAGAGGGGGAAAGAGGAAAGCGAAGAAAGACAGATAAAATGAGCAATAAAGATTCCCTCTTTCATTACAAGAGAGAGAAAGCCCTAGAAATTGAAGCAACATACGCAGTGCTCGATTATTCAATCACTCCATACCACGAAACGTCCTATACCTAAACACGATTCGCAGTAAAATCTGGCAGTTTAAATGCCCTGCAATAAATTAAAGAATGAGAGAGAAACATACCACAGGTTTGTAACGAGGATAAATAAATAGGATAGTTTCGTTATTATCCAGTTCGCTTTGGGAGAGAGAAAGAGACACGCACAAATGAATTGAGAAGAGAAGACAATGGGAGAGAGAAAAATCAGACGAGGAGTGTGGTTTCTGGGAACCGTTGTTGCATTGAATCAATTTCCCTCGTATTATTTCGGGTCCCCTCGGGGCTCGGCTCGGCTTGGCTCGAACATTTATATATCCAATCGGCGTTCGGTATATTTTGGGTCGTTGACGTTCATTTAGAAGTAATCGAATCAATTGGAGGCAATTGGAAGTCAATTGGGATCGAATCAAGTTAGAGAGTGTTTGGCGTAAGATATTTTTAGCTTATAGTTTAAGTTCATGATTTTTTCGCATTGTGTTCAACTCGTCACTTAAAAAAATTAATTTTAGAACTAGTATAAGTTTTGAAAAGTCATTTTAAAAAGTACTTTTTTAAAAATTAACTTAAGCTTTTAACTTATAAATTTTTTAAGCTACCATCCAAACACCTCCTTAATAACTAATTTACCCAAAAAAATAAAACTTTAGTAAGTAGGCATTATTCACATATTTAGGGTACTTACAAATTTTTAACTGTTTAAGAGTCTTATTGAGAAATATGACACCATGTCTTTTTAAAACAAATGCAAGATTTTTTTTCTAATTATCTAAAATTATGGAGTTAATTAAGTTATTTTCTCTAAGACTACCCCACTAATTGATATGACATTTATGTTGATGAGGATTTCATCATATTCATTTTGTGTTATTTCATTTATTTGTGGTATCAAATTAATAAAACAATGCGATATCATCGTTATACTAAATATTTTTTCAATTTTGTGGAGCCTCATATCCTATATGCTATTATTTGTCATTTAATTTATACAGGAAAAGTCATATGTGATCACATTTTTCAATTTCTTTCATACTTCTACACACAAGCGAATGAGGACCAAAAAGAATTTACTAATATGAGTTTTACAGTATTTGTAATTAGAAGTGAAAAAAGCTATTATTAAATAAAATTTCATATAATATTATTCTATATCTATCTATAATAGTCGTCAGTGTGTTAAATATTGAAGGTTCAACTCTTTGCTATTGTGAATATGTGGCGCGTGGTCAATGGTGACACGTGATTAACAGCAGCGATCAGAGTATTGGCGACAGTAGCAAAACTGCACCCGCAAAGCAACACCGACAGGTGTCACAAGCCCACCAAAATGGCCCAAACATAGGCCCATGAGGATGCCAAAGAACCCACCAAGTTTAGAACATTCTAGGCCATTCATGTGCATTTTATCACATGGGGCATTTAGAAAGGGTTCTAGACTTTTCCTTACATGTGTAAATATAGGAAGAGTATGGGAGGTTCTAGAACTTGAGGGAGGCTTCCTTTAGAAGTTTTGTATATAAATATCTTAGATATTTTCTATAGATGATTCTAGAGGGGGATTCCCAACCGTTGGATCAATCAATCCCCACCGTCCATTGAGGAAGTAGACAAGTATAAATAGGGGGTAGCCCCTCATTTGTAACTATCAAGTTTTCAATTCAAGCAAAGCATTCTCCAAGTCTTTCTTCCAAGCTTTCTTATTCTTTGTTGTACATTTCCTTCTTAGCATTTCTTTCGGTTGTTCTTAGGCTTACTTAGCAACTTTTGGACATAAGTTATCTAGAGCCGCACGGATTGTGGTGTTTAAGTCTTAAGCCCGTGACAGTTGGTATCAGAGCCAAAGGTTCATGGAGACTAAGTAATGGCAACAAGTGGTTCGGATGGCACCAAGTATGGAGGCGTTCACGAGAGGGAAACACTTCCTCCGACCAGCAAGGAAAAGAGGGGCAAGTCAGTAGACGTCATGTCTTTTCTGGAGACAAGACTCACAAGGGTAGAGTTTGCCATAGCCGACCATCGGGACAAGTTTTAGGACGTGGACGGATGCATCGACGGTCATGACCAATGCGTCAATGGCTTTGATAGTGGTCTTGAGGAGGTCCGTGGGGAGATGCAAGGCGCCCTCAACACTATGGCAGAATTGTGAAAAGAACAATTCGATGCTCTCAAGGAGCTGCTCCAAGCTAAGATTGTCGCGATAAGGGAGGAGATCAAGGAAGTTAAGGATGATTGGTTCTTGTGCAAAATGGAAATTACATAAGGTATAGTTTCTTCCTCTCCCTCTCCAAAGGTAGACATTCCTAGGCCTAAGAGGTTCAATGGGTTAAGGAATGCAAGAGAGTTAAATAATTTTCTATGGAGCTTGGAGCTATATTTTGAAGCAACCAACATAAGTGAAGAAGATAAAAAGATAAAGGCAGCCCCACTCTTCCTCTTAGATGCGGCTACACTATGGTGGAGGCGGCAGCATGCGGACATAGAACGTGACCTATGCACCATAGTCACATAGGATGATTTCAAGAGAGAAATCAAGAGGCAATTATATCCTGAAAATTCAGAGCACGAAGCAAAGGCCCAACTAAGGCGTCTCTCCCACAAAGGCACGGTTCATGATTACGTGAAGGAGTTCTTTGAGCTAATGCTAGAAATCCCTGACTTATCCGAGAAGAAAGCTCTTTTCACTTTCTTCGATGAGCTACAACCATGGGCTAAACTTGAAGTTCAACGGCAGGGACCCCTGTAACACCCTAAAATTTTCTTGACTACATTACATCTCTATTAAAAATATTAGAGTTATTGTGTTTTGTTTTTATGTCCGTTTAAACAAGAAGGATAAGCACCACTATTAAATTCCCGCTAAAACAAAACTGTCCTCAGGAAGTTGCTTGTTTCTTCCTTGGACCGAAGATCGAACGTCGAACTATTAGATACGCCGGTCTAAACCCTTCCCTATGAACCAACCTAAACTCACACCGGTCCAAAAATCTAACTATATTGGCCCACTATAGGCAAGTACCGGTTTAACCGGTCATACATACATACTCAGCCGGTTCACTCCCTTATTGAATATATATCACTACAATAATTAAACCCCTACGTGAACCATTCCAAAACCTTATTATTGAACCAGCCCAAGTCTTGTACCTATACATTAGCAACAATGGATGAACCGGTTCAAGGTTCCACTGGTTTAATTACAAACCAAGACTCCACTAAATCCTTGTGATGACTGCACCCATGCACTACTCATTCTCACATTTCAAATAACAAAGACATGAATCTAAGATATGAATTTAAAACAACTAGATATTTCAATCTATGATATAAGCGGATAGATCAACATGTACGTCGACTTAGTCATGTATTGAGACACCTTGCAATTCATGCATTGTTTTGGCATGACACTTGGCTTTATGTATGCTTGCAACGCATTAGAATACATCTATTTCTATAGGCAATTCTAGTGTCTAGGGTGTTCGCTGAAAAATCAATAAAAACCAACACAAACCGAGAGTAAGAGAAAAGGGGAGAAAACTAAAGACCGAGTTTCTTATCGACACTCTCAGGTGAGAAACTCTTTCCCTCTACCTCTCTCATCACAAACCCAGCCGACTAGAAGACTAACCATGGCCGAAAACAGAGAAAACCGAAGAGAGAGAAAGAGATAATTCTCAATGACTTTGATGGTGGCAAGTGAGATAGGGGCTGGGGGGCTGTTGCAGCGGTCATGGAGTTTCTCAAGGACACGTATGGGTCTCCCAGAGAGACCCATAGCCTCTATACAAGCCCTGCCCAACTCCTAGAACGAGTTTTTGTTGAAAAAATGATGCAGAGGTGTGGCTCCGACCACTGACCACCTTTGCCGACCGCACCACTTAGGGTGGACTCGTCTTGGGGTCAGAAACAAAACCCATGAAGGGCTCAACGTCTGAAAATGGAGGGAAGAGGGCCAAAATGGCAGTTGCAGGTCTGAACCGCTAGGGTTCTGTCATACAGCTGCCATTTTGGGTTTCGTCCGGCCACCTCCGGTCATCGTTGGTCAAGCTTTGACTATGAGTGTCAAGCCCAGAACCTTACCAACACCTAAGGCCCACATGCATAGCCAAGAAGACCAAGATTTGGTCGAAAAATTGAGCTTCATCGCGACCAGTCACGGTGGGAGGAAGAAGAAGGTTGTGCCTTCCTCCCCCACGCGCGGCTAGTGGCGCTTGTGGGTGTATCCCACTGAATTATGCTCCAAAATTTTTATGGCCATGATATGAACATTTAAGTATCCTACCCTCAAAATTTCAGACATTGAGGACTTCTCTGTGAATTATCATGAATTTATTTCTCTGTTTGGCATGAAATTCACCAAAATACAAGAGATATTAAAATATTCTGGAATTTCATCAAAAAATCCCTAAAAATACAAGGGACATATATATGGGAGAGTGGCCTTCATAGCTACCCCGGATAAAAATTCCAGAATAGCTCATATTCCAAGCTACTGGGCAGTTTTGTTCCTTCCAAAAAACATGTACCACCCAAGATTTTGACTATTTATCACACTACTAACCATCTAACTTGCTTAGTGAAAATATATATGGAAAATAGATATTTAATTATTGTGATATGAACAAAAAATATTTGACAAATCGGAACAAATCTTCTGCACACAGACTAGTAGGGTAGGAAATCGTGCATTCTCTTCGATACATGCTTATTTTAATTTATATGACATGTTTAGTTAATATTGGTTTCATGCTAAAAGTTATGTTGCATGCTTTGCAAACATGCATTCCTTATATGATTGTATCACTGGGGAGAGATAAGGGAAGAATAACCGAATACATGAAAGAACCCCGAGTTGATATCATGGGTGACTACTGATCAACTGATATCGGGGCTACCACGAATTAGTATTCATTAACTTGATATGGGCTAAATAATCATGAGTGGGCGCCCACGAAACTTGAAGAGAACGAGTGTCAAGGGTAGGTCCACTGGGCTTGATGATGCCCCAGGCAGGACATACCTGCAGGATCCTAGTGATGACAACAAGAAAGAGGTATATATGCATGCCATAGCATACATTTACTACACTGCACTTTTAAACTTGTATTTTATGGAATCATGGTATTTCTACTGGGCTTCGTAGCTCACTTCTATTTTATGAGACAAATTTTCAGGAAATGGGACTTCAGTTGGAGTCCAAGGAAATGTTTACGAGAAATGAACCACACAGTTCAGTTAGAAATTTTCCTTAATATTTAGTTTGGATTGTACATAAAATAAAGTTATGGATCTCAATTATAAGAATAATGTTATTCAGATGTAATAATTATTTTAGAAGTATGTGAATGATGTATCTTTAACTTCTAAACCCCTTATCTCGATATAGAAGATCAAATAGGTGGTGACAACCCCAAGATCTTGCCATGGCCATCTCTATAGTAGAGTCCTTGACCGATTATAAAAAAGGTGAGTCCTCTTCTTCTAAGCCTAAGTTTTAAAAGCTTAATAAGGGCAAAAATGGGGGAGACCATACAAGCCAATCCAAGGAAGATGCCCACAAGCCATCCTCTTCAAGTTATGGCAAGTTCAACAAGGACAAAAAGGGTGGCGACAAGCCCAAGCTTACATGCTTTCTATGTAATGGCAATCACTTTGCTCAGGATTGCCCAAAACGTGCCAAGCTTTCAGCCCTCATCCAAAGAGACGAGGAAGAACGGCCCTAACCGAATGAGACAAGGATGGGTTCCCTAAGACTCCTTAATAAAATCAAGGTCAAGGTGAACGTACCAAAGATGGAGAAAAAGGGGCGCATGTACGTGAAACCAAAGGTAAGCAGTTTTAACACTCATGCTTTAGTTGATACCGGTGCTTCTCACAAATTTATTGAGGTTAAGGAAGCCAAGAGGCTAGGCCTCCAATTCAAGGAAGAGCAAGGGTGGCTAAAGGCCGTCAACTCGGAGGCATGACCAATCTATGGAGTTGCTTGGGACGTGTGGCTATGCATCGGGGATTGGTGTGGCCATATGGACTTCTCCGTGGTACCGATGAATGACTACCTCATTGTGTTGGGAATGGAGTTCTTGGATAGGGAACGGGCATTCCTTATCCTCTTCGCCGAGACCATGTGCATCATGGGTGAAGGTAATGCATGTATGGTGCCACTTGCTTGGGAGTCGACCTTGAAGGCCAATACCTTGTCCACCTTACAACTCACTAAGGGTCTAAAAAAGAATAAGCTAACTTTTCTTACTGCTCTTAGGCTCAATAAGGATTCTTCTAGCACTATAGATGGCATCCCAAGTGGAGTGGTGGAGGTGCTTGAAGACTTCAAAGATGTCATGCCCCCAGAATTGTCGAAGAGACTTCCACCCAAGAGGGAGGTGGATCATGTCATAGAGTTGGAGGAGGGTGCCAAGATCCTAGCAATGGCACCCTATCGCATGGCCCCTCCAGAATTGGAGGAATTAAGAAAGCAACTCAAGGACTTGTTGGAAGCGGGCTTCATCCAACCATCAAAGCGTCCTTATGGCACGCCGATCTTATTTCAAAGAAAGCATGATGGGTTCCTTCGACTGTGCATCGACTACCGAGCGCTAAATAAGGTAACTGTCAAGAGCAAGTACCCCATCCTTCTTATTGTCGACTTGTTCGATAGACTTAGTGGTGCAAAGTGGTTCACCAAGCTTGACTTACGATCGGGGTACTATCAAGTGAGAATCGCCAAGGAGGATGTGGCCAAGACTGCTTATGCCACAAGGTATGGCTCTTTTGAATTTCTAGTCATGCCCTTTCGCCTTACCAATGCTCCAGCCACTTCTTGCACACTTATGAATCAAAAATTGCAACCCTTCTTGGACCAATTTGTTATGGTATATTTGGATGACATTATAGTATATAGCTCATCCTTGGTAGAGCACTTAGATTATCTACGACAAGTTTTCCAAGTCTTAAAGGAAAATGAGCTTTATGTCAAGAGGGAAAAATGTGCCTTCACCCAACCAAAGGTAAACTTCTTGGGGCATGTGGTTGGAGGTGGTAAGATATGCATGGACAAGGCCAAAGTTCAAGCCATCCAAGAATGGGAGCTGCCAAAGAAGGTGACGAAGCTACGATATTTGCTTGACCTTGCTAATTATTACTGGTGGTTCATTCAGGGATATTCAGCTATAGTGACACCTTTGACGGATGTTCTCAAGAAGAACCATCCCTGGGAATGGACGGCTAGGTGTGAAGATGCCTTCCAAGCACTTAAGAAGGCCATCATTGAGGAACCCGTTTTAGCATTGCTGGACCACACCAAGCCGTGGGAAGTGCACACTGATGCTTCAGACTTCGCTATTGGAGGCGTGTTAATGCAAGAAGGTCACCCTAGTAATTTCAAAAGTCGCAAGCTTAGTGACATCGAGAGAAGATACATGGTGCAAGAGAAAGAGATGATCGCGGTTGCTCATTACTTGCACACGTGAAGACACTATTTGCTTGGCTCCAAGTTCGTGGTCTTGACGAATAACATTGCTACGAGTTACTTCTTGATTGAAAAAAAGTTAACTCCCAAGCAAGCACGGTGGCAAGACTTTCTTGCCAAATTTGACTACACCTTGGAATACAAGCCAGGCAAAGCCGACTTGGTGGCGGACGCACTAAGTATGAAGGCCGAGCTTGCAGCCATTAGCCGGCCCTAATGTCCATTGAAGGATCGGATCAAGGAGGGGCTTCAACATGATCAAGTGGCCAAGAATATTATTGATGGTGTCAAGCAAGGCAAGACGAGGTAATTTTGGCTTAAAAATGATCTTCTCTTTGCCAAAGGCAACCAGATCTATGTGCCCAAATGGGGGATGCTACGGAAGGAGACTCTTAAGGAATGTCATGACTCCAAATGGGCAGGACATCCAGGCATCTGTCGCACATTGGCATTATTGGAGGATGCCTACTATTGGCCACGAATGCGGGACAATGTGGAGCTTTATATAAAGACTTGTCTTGTGTGCCAACAAGACAAGATGGAACAAAGTCATCCCGCGGGCTTGCTAAAGCCTTTGCCTATCCCAGATCGGTCTTGGAAAAGTATCTCTATGGACTTCATCACTTGCCTTCCTAAGTTCGAAAGGAAGTGCACCATCATAGTAGTGGTTGACCGATTTTTTAAATATACCACTTTCATACCAGCCACCAAGGAATGCACCACGAAGGAGACGGCTTGGTTATTCTTAGCCCACATAGATAAGTATGGGGAGTTCCAAAAACCATTGTCAGTGATAGGGACTCTCGAATTACTAGGTGGTTTTAGATGGAGCTTTTCAAGCTTTTGGACACGGAGCTTAACTTCTCCACTAGCTTTCACCCCCAAACCGATGGCCAAACCGAGAGGGTGAATGCCTTGTTGAAGCTATATTTAAGGCATTATGTGAGTGTTAACCAAAGGGATTAGGCCAAATTACTTGATATTGCCCAATTCCCTTACAATCTTTAAAGTAGCAAGACAACCAACACTAGCCCGTTTGAGCTTGATACGGGCCAACAACCTTTAATGCCTACCATCGTTGTTACCGGGTATACGGGCAAAAGCCTAGAAGCTTATAAGTTTGCCAAAGGGTGGTATGAGAAGACCGACATGGCCAAGATAGCTAAAATGATGAAAAAATGGGCGAACAATAAGCGGCGGCCAAAGGAGTTCCAAGAAGGAGACCTTGTCATAGTGAAACATCCTACTCATCAAGCCAAAACATTCAAGGGGCTTCACAAAGGACTTGCACGGAAGTATGAAGGACCATTCCCCATCACCAAGAGAGGTTACAAGTTAACCTACCAACTTGAGTTGCCTCCAAAATTAAAGATCCATCCAGTCTTTCACATAAGTCTTCTCAAGCCTTACTATGAGGACGTGGAGGACCCAAGCCATGGTGAATCAAGAAAAGCTCCCACATCCATCACGGCGTCATTCAACAAAGAAGTAGTTACTATCCTTGCCCACCGAGTGATATCGAAGAAGGGAAAAACACCGAGGCACATGGAGTACTTGGTGAAATGGAAGCGGCTGTTGGGGACTGCGGAATTACCCACGACCTGGCTATAGTATATACGCATACTACCAAAAAATTTTGATCTGATTAACATAGCCTAATCTACGTGATTAGAATCGTACCTTCGAGATCTATCTGGTTTGATCCCGAATAACAATATCAGCACTAAGCACGAAG
This sequence comes from Euryodendron excelsum, assembly GCA_033060915.1. Classification (NCBI taxonomy): domain Eukaryota; kingdom Viridiplantae; phylum Streptophyta; class Magnoliopsida; order Ericales; family Pentaphylacaceae; genus Euryodendron; species Euryodendron excelsum. The sequence continues at coordinate 47,535,141 of CM065385.1, read as the reverse complement.
CAGCCGCTCGAACTCAACCTTCGGACTTCTGCTGTATTTCTCGTACACGCCTTGCTCTACAGAGAGTGGGCTCGCCGCTGCTAGGGTTTCTCTTCCTCACAAAATCGTGTATCTCTCAATTATGTGTAGAGTGTGTAACCC
>CM065385.1:47512500-47525000 GCA_033060915.1 Euryodendron excelsum | reverse complement strand
TATCCTCCTCAGTTCTGTGCTTAATGAAGACCAGCTTTCCATGCCACTTCACAATTACGGTGGCACCAGGCTCAATGCTGGATAGATCACACTTGAGAATGGCCAGTGCAAGAACATCCTTACTGGGTGACATGCTTAGAACAAACTCGAGGATCAGCAGGCGAAGCAGCGAGGCATACGCATTACTAAAAAATGGCTTTTTTGCTTCGAAAGTTTTTGCGACGACTTTTTTGCCATCGCTTCAACAAACCCGTCACAACAGGTCGTCGCTAATTGCATTTGCTACGGACATTTGCGACAGCAAATATATGGGGTCGCATGTATAGCTTTTTGAGACAAGTATTTACGACGGGATGTTAGCCGTCGCTAAAAGTATTTATTACGATGGGAATTTGCAATGGCAAAATTGTGGCAAAGAATTTTAATCAAAACGGCATCGTTTTGTTGTAATCAAAACGGTGTTGTTTTGATTAAAATTCTTGAGCGCGCCCTTCCTTCTTCATTTCCCACCCCCCCCCCCCCCCTTTTCCCTGTAAACCCTAGCCGTGCAAGTTTCAGTTCTCTCTTTGGAAAGATTGTGATGTTCCTCTCTCTCTCTCTCTCTCTCTCTCTCTCTCTCTCTCTCTCTCTATTTCTCTTTCTGTCTCTCTCTTGAACCCCCTCTTTGATCACACCGTCGCCACCTCCTCCACTGCGCCGCACTGCCACCTGCTGCTCCGCTGCGCCATCGCCACCTCCTTTGTTGCGCCGCACTGCCGCCTCCTCTACTGCGCCATATCGCCATCTCCTTCGCTCTCTGTTGCGCTGCCTCCACCTCCGCTACACCACCACCGTCTCCTGTGGCTAAAGGCATGTTCTCCTATGTCTCTTATTATTTGCATTGCAACTATGAAATATATTCCTTAGCTGCACTTCGAAATTCAAGAACCCAAAGTAACGAAAGAGATAATCAACAACTAAAGAAGAAGATGGCTAATAATGTCAGGTGTTGGTCTGAAGCCATTGATCTAACCACTGCCAGGTTTTGTTTTAGTTCTTCTACAGTCATTTTGGTTGTTTCTAGTTCTTTCAAAACATCAAGTGTTTCCCTTTCTTTTGCGATCAAATCTTTCTCCAATTGTACAACCTATTACTCCACTTTGGTGATGTCAACTGCTTCAATGTCATGCTGCCATTAATGGAAACAACTTAACAAACCAAATAGTGTAGTTTATATTTCTCCTCTTTGGTTTATTTTGCAGATGTATAGCTTGGTCACGGCATCAAGCTTGGCGCTTTGGCTTCCTAAAGCTCTTCTAGGTATCAATGTTCTATTTTTGTTTGGATGAAGTTTTTTTTTTAAATTTTACTTTTTTCTTTCTCTGTTATAGTTACCCAAATTATGTCCAGTAATTTCAAAGTTAAAAAAATTAATTACCTTCACGCTGCTCTTTGATATATTTTTTGTAATGAATCCTCCTCTCAGGCTTAGCAAAGGCAATGCTAGAGTTTTTTTTATTTTTTTTTTGGTTGTCAATTTGGATTTCTAGAGTGTTAAGTTGGAGATAGATGATTTCTATGTTTCTCGTTGTACAATGGTTTCAATTAACTAAGATAATTGTATTCCATCATCTCGACACTATAGCATTATAATTAAAATCTCCTATGCTCAAGTGACATTATTTTATTTTTTTATTCATTAATAGTGTGTTTCGTACTTTCTGAGCTTGTTAAGCCGATCAGAAAATTCAAGTGCTTCGTAGTCTGTGGGGCACTGCAATTGTTGTAGCTGGTGCCTTCTCTTTGGCAATGCAGTGCAAGTGTTTAACTTGGCAACTTGTAACAGGACATCTAAAGAGGCACTGTGTCTTTCATTGCGCTAAAATTAGAATATCTTGTCTCAAGGTAGTTTTTAACTCTTATCTCTATGCTCTGCTAGCTGATGACACTATGTTTTTGTTTTTGGGTTTTAATTTAAGGTCTAGATATTGAGATAGTATCATTTCCTGGTTATTAGCAAAGCTTTGAATTTTATTTTATTTATTTGTTTTAGAGAATAGCCCTATTGGTCAGTTAGAGCAATATCACTATGCTATGGAACAAAAGGTCTTGTGCTACTCCCTCAAAAATAGTAAAACGCATGAGGTGATAGGAACATTCTAATAAAAAATGCAACTGTGTAAACTTTTTCCTTCTTTTACAGTTGCAGAAAATGGAGGAAGACAAGATTTAGGATTATTATGGTTATCTTTCTAATTTGTTTCTATGTTTTGTAGGAAGACAAGAAGAGATGAGAAGCCAAATGCACAATAGCGTTGTGATAGTTGAAAACATATATGGAGACTAGCAAACAGGAACTACAAATGGAGGTAATATCCTCAATTTCTTAATTCATTTAATAACCTGCACTTGAATTTACAATCCTCAATGAATTCACATAGGTGAAGCAATCTACTATCTTTTGCATCTGGGATGTTTCTTATGAGGATAATGATTGAGTCACAGTTGGAAAAAGAATAAAATAGAATTGGGCTTCCTCACAAATAAAATACAAAAAAATAAAAGCATTGAAAAAACAAAGAATTAAAAACACCTTTCTAAGCTGAGTTTAACAGTCACTAAAAGTGATAAACTTTTCAAGCCTGATTTCAGCCCTAAGTGTCAAAATTGAACCATCCTTCAAAGAATTAGTTTTCAGCAATGAAATTAGTGCAATTTGTAAATTTGATACGACCTTACAAACTTGAAAAGATGCCAATCCTATCTAATCTACCATTAAATGATTTTGAACTTATTAACATAATGTGCTAACTTTGTAGTTCTTTCAATTGCTTAAATTTATCTACTATAAATATTGACTGTGAAACAGTGAAGGAAGTTTCTAAATATTAATTTATGTCAAGTTGGTCATGTATTCTTTTGGTGTGATAGAACAACCTGTGGCAAGTTCATTGCATTAAGGTTTAAAAACTTAATTTTCTCTCTCTCTCTCTCTCTCTGCGCACGCTCGTGTAGCTAGAAGTCAAATCCTTTGTTTCTCTTATTTTAAACAAGAGTAACTAAAATTGAACTAATTAATTCTCAATTGTTGCGGAATTCTTAAATTGATATGCTTGATATTGTTAGTAATATTATTTATTCAAATCGTTGGAAGATGATGTCAATGGAAATAATTTTCTTCAAATGCCAATTCAAATGCTTCAGATCAGTTTGAAAATGAAACGTTGAGCCTCTTTCTTGATTTTTGCTTTAAAAGACCAAAAAACGAAAGGCAAAACTCAAGTGCATTTACCTATTAAGCTCACACCACCTTAAATTTTTGTCAAACATTTAATTTTACATGTCTCTTCATTCTCAAGACTGCTGTAAATTAAATTGGGATATCAAACAAGGATGCCAGACGAACACATTGATTTCTCTTGACTAATGTTGCCTCCAATTCCAGCATACATAGACTAATCTACAAGCAGCTTCTATGGCTTCACCAGGGTTGCAACTTGATCCTTGCCAAATAATTTTAATATTTTTTCATTCCAATATTTATCTCGGCAGCTTTGGCTATGTTGTTAGACTGCTTTTGCTTCCACTTATTCATTGTATGTACATACTTTTAAGGCAAATTCTGTTAGGCCTTCCACGTTCCCCTCCCTTTGATTTTTGTACTGTTAACTTCATTCACGGAAGTATGTTCTATCCTTTCTAAAGGAACACCAAGAACTTGGTATTACAAAATTTACAATGCAACAAATGAATGTTCTAGCAGGAAATTACAAATTAACTATGTACAAGTATCTCCAACCCCATGCAAGTTCTGAGAATTATTTAAAGGTTTTACTTTGATCCCCACTTCTGCAGTTCTGCCATTTTGAAGTTGTTTTATCATATTGAAAGAACGGATCAGCCATTAGACTGTCATACCTGATATTTTCCTTGCATACTATTACACATGGTTCATCACCATGTTTGTTGATTGAGCCATAGAACACAAAAATAAAACTAAAATTACCTACCCATACAGGAAAAAGAATTCAAATTTCTTGTAATGGGCACTAGGTTTGCGTGCAAAGCACGCAGTAGCCTAACTAGTGATCACAATAATGAGCCAATGCATTTGTGCAGCAGCAACAATTGTAAACAGGGAGGGGACAGAAAGGCGAAAGGGATGGGGGTGGGTTAACATAATATTTTAAGGATTTTAATTATCCTTAATAGCAAACAATGTGTCGGTAGCTACTTTCTAGATGTGAATCAACAAATCAGAACACTTCAATACAATTCACATTTCATACTTGTGCTATTTTTTTCCCTAGGTGAGGGTTTATATCAAACAAATAAAAACTAGATAGAGAACTATTTATTTATTTACTTATAATAACTAGATCACTGAAATCACATAAAATATACATTTTGATCACCGGCATGGAAACATTTTGATCGACAAAATTCAGAATTATAACATGTGGGGACAAACGGTCTAGGAACGGCGTTTTGGGGCCCAAAATCCACGAACGGTCTAGGAACGGCGTGAAACTTGGCACATAGCACAATTTAGGCAATAATGATATGTGGAGACAAATGGCAAAGTTGTAGAATTTTCAGTTTAGGATTTATAGCATTTTTTCTAATATTATAACACTTTAAGTTTTAAAGTTTAATTTTATCGTTTTGGGGTCCAAAATTCACGAACGGTCTAGGAACAGCGTGAAACTTGGCACGTAGCACAGTTTAGGCAATGATGATGTGTGGGGACAAACGGCACGGTCGCCGGATTCCCGACTTGGGAATTATAGCATTTTTTCTAATATTATAACACTTCAAGTTTTAAAATTCAAGTTTCGTCGTTTTGGGGTTCAAAATCCACGAATAGTCTAGGAACAACGTGAAACTTGGCACATAGCACGATTTAGGCAATGATAATGTGTGGGGACAAACAGCACAGTTGCCAGATTTTCAATTTGAGAATTATAGCATTTTTTCTAATATTATAACACTTTAAGTTTTAAAATTCAAGTTTCGTCATTTTGGGGTCCAAAATCCACGAATGGTCTACGAACAGCGTGAAACTTAGCACGTAGCACAGTTTAGGTAATGATGACGTGTGTGGACAAACAGCACAGTCGCCGAATTTTCGGTTTGGGATTTATAATATTTTTTCTAATATTATAACACTTTAAGTTTTAAAGTTTAGTTTCATCGTTTTGGAGCCCAAAATCCACGAACGGTCTAGGAACTACGTAAAACTTGGCACGTAGCACGATTTAGGCAATGATGACGTGTGAGGACAAACAGCATGGTCGCCGGATTCCCGGTTTAGGAATTATAGCATTTTTTCTAATATTATCACACTTTAAGTTTTATAGTTCAAGTTTCGGCGTTTTTTGTCCAAAATCCATGAACGGTCTAGGAATTGCGTGAAACTTGGCACGTAGTATGATTTAGGCAATGATGACGTGTGGAGATAAATGGCACGGTGGCCAAAGTAATTTAGTTTCCTTTGGACACTTTAATATTTAAAGTTTGATTTATTTTACACAAATTATCCAAATATTATACTTATGATTGTAGGGTAACATAAAAGTAAGTTTGCTTAGTGTGGGGCTTCCAAAACTCAAGGTGGCAAAAGGACTGCTTATACAAAGTGTTTGTTCAAACTGTGAGAAAACCTAACGCTCTTTTAGAAAGACCACGTCATGATATTGAAACTGTGGGAGAATTGATTGACCAATACGTTGCATGAAAATCTGTTGATGTAAATTACAACTTTTTTTTTTTTTTTTATGGTTTCATTAATGATATGATATTGCATATATGTTGCCTATATTAATCATATTGGTAATTGTTTTATTTTTGTTTTTTTAGGTTATTGAAAAGGATTAGGTCTGCCATGATGATCGGCATTGAAGGGGCTGTTAATGTTTTATTTCGTTTTGTATTTTGAATTATTGAATGTTTGGGTACACTTGGATGTTGGAGTTTCACATTTTAGGAAAACTTTTTTGCATGTATTTGAACTTCAATTATTATGTTACAGAAAAACTATAATTCTAATATTTGTAATATTTTTTATGGATATGGATTATGAAATTTGGTGAATGAATGTTTTTTTTTTTGTGAATGAATTAGTTATATTATTTTATGTGTAAACAGGAATTTAGTGAATGAATATTTTTTATTAATTAATTTAGTTATACTATTTCATGTGTATACAGGATTTTTAGGGAATCAAAAAATATTAAATTTAATATAATTTATTAAATTTGTTCATCACTTTTTGCGACGGCAAAGGCTATAGCAAAAGTTTAAGAATTACCTACATATTTATTCTGACGATTCATGTGTGTCACTAATAACATGCTTTTGCGACGGTATTATTTTTATTTGTGACGGCACAATATCGTCGCTAATATAATGGAACCGTGCGTCATCCATTTGCGACGGTTTATGTTGTCGCAAATAGCCTTATTTGCGACGGATAATGCTGACAACAATCGCCTGTTATAAAAGCATAGTCTGCCACGGAGTATTTGCGACGGTGATGATGCCGTCGAAAAAGGCAATCTCCCGTCACACAAGTCGTCGCAAAAATCTTTTGCGGCACTATTACGTCCTATTTGCTGTCGCAAAGCTATTGCAAAAACTCTTTTGAGACGACATTCTCCCATAGCAAAAACTCAATTTTTTAGTAGTGACGCAAACCTCCCACCTGTTAAGACCAAATAGGCAAATGCCCGCTTGCTGGGTTCACCTAATTGATCACCTGAAGGGTAACGCTCGTGGTTGTGCTCATCATAAACTATCTTTGGGGTCGGGTTTTTAACAGCTGCCACAGTTGCAGGAATGTGATCTGAAATAATAACAGTACTGCTGCTGCTTTCATTAATCTTTGGAGTACTAAGCAAAGACTCCGAAGCCAAACCTGCAACAATTAACCATTTCATCATCTGGCCACCCAATAACAATCATGCTTAATTTGCTGCATTAATTTTTAGTATCAAGAAAACAAAAAAGAGTAACAGGTTCTCCTGTCAATTGTACGCATGTGTTTGTCATGGGATGACAGTAATAAATTACTTTGTCGCAATCTGACGCCACTTATGCTATAGTTATCAAAGCGGTACCAAAATTCTTCAATGCATACCTCTGTCTACAAACAGGCCAGTTTATGAACTCGATCGGGTCCTAATTAATCTTCAAATGAGCCTCCCAACCATCAAATTTTTATACATTGTCTGCAATAATGAATTAATTTTTTAAATTTAAATTGTCATTTCAACTGGGGAAGCAAGACAGATTTTGCAAGTGAAGGTGGTGTTCAAAAAAATTACAATAATTTTATATAATTAAAAAATTCATACAGAATTATCATCAAAATGTTATATCTAAGTTGTGATCCTATCACTTCGTAATAAAGAATCCATCAAAGTGCATATTAATTACAAAACTGCTATTGTCACATCATTCTGGTTCTGTATAATAATTCTGAAAGAATAACATTTTCTAAAAAATTATATTCGACAAAGAAAGAGAATAGTCCACAAAAGAAAAGTACTTTTCTTTTGTCATTTGGTTGACATGAATATATTTGTATGCGACTATTGTTAATTTTTTTTGGACAAGTAACAATATTTGTATAGGATTAATTTGTTTTTTTATAAGTGAAAGACATATATATAAGAAGGCGCTGATAAGGAGGTGCAACCTTGTACAAAAGCATCATATCAACCCATAAATTTACCTGCTGATGCAGTGGATTGTCCATCCTGTGCCTATTCTATGCATTGTAATTTTTGTCATTCAATAATGAATGAATCTATAAAATTTGAATTTAGAATTACATAATCTCAGCACAAGTTTCGTGCTCAGCAAAATTGTATACATTTCTCTTTCTGAATAATTGCTAATTAAGAAATTCCATAATCAGAAATGCTACATCTGATCACCACCGGATGCATTAATTCCTAGCATGTGTTAATCAATGTAAAATTACTCGGAATCTCGGTTCCAAGTTGTATCATAGATTACAAACAAATTATTTTTAGAGAAAAACTTTAATCACAAGGCAACCTCATATTGAGCAAATAATGGTAGACTAAAACAAAACAAGTAAAAAAAAGGGAAAGTAGAACATATCACCGACCGACAGTTGCCGAAGTTCAAAATAGGAACTCAAAGTTTCTACACACACAATTTTCTTCCCTTCGTTTCTTAGTAAGTTACACGCACAAATATGACGAGGAGACGACTGAGGGAGGGTGGTAGCCGATCGAGTAGTGGGGTTCAAACTGCGATTGACCTTTACTCTCACATGCGGTCACGTACGAATTAGTCCCGTAAACCACCCTCTGTGAGGCTGTTGAGCTATGGCATCCTTTCTTCTCTGAGTCCAGCGGATAGGATGACTGCTTTGGCCACGTTCAGCGTGGTCGCACCCTCTACCCTTTTGCTCAATAAAAAAACCACAGGGAAACCCGAAACATGGATAGTTGACTAGTGGCGAAAACCTAACCTATGCATAGAAGATGAAATTGAGGCCTGAAAGGAAGTGGGTTGCATATTAATGAGGTCAATCTGCAGGGCGGATCATCCGATGAAGAATCATATCCGTTCCTCGGATTTTTGGAGATGATGGCAGACGAGGATAAGAAGGCCTGGTTCCACTTCCATCATGATGATGATGATGATGATTAAGAGAGAGAAGATAAGCTCCCAGGCCTAGCTGCCACTCTCCACATATCTTCTACTTTGAAATTCCACCCTTCTCTTCTTGTACCTCTGACTTTGCCGTTCCGCAGGAGCTGATATATTATATATCAGCCACCGAATCGAACCACACTCGGCGAAGGATATTCCGGAATGTGCTTCTCTTACTTTTACGGTTCTACCTGTACAGTTCCGTTAAATTCCCATAATTTTCTTTTCAAAATAAAATCGCAACGGGAAATGATATTCATCCCAAAAAAAAAACAATACTTTTGCAGAAGATCTTACAAGAATGGTGCGGCATTTTCATAAGGCACCTGCTATTCTTCCATAAAATTATTTCAATCCCACCAAATGAAATGATATGATTATGTCATTTTTATAATTAAGAAATTATCATTATAAGTATTTATTTTAAAGTAAAAGACTCTCATTCAACTATATTATTGTGTACTAAAAGTTTTAAATGAATTTTTCTATTGTATAACATCATTATCTTTATTTTTATTGTAATTATAAAAATATATAACATGACAAAAAAAATATAACATGAAAAAAAAACTCTCATTTAATTATAGAATAATATTACTCTTACAGAAAAATTGTTCATAAAATCTCTAAAATAGTATTATAATAAAACTTTTATAATTATGAGTCATTATGATCAATATCTTGTTTTTAAATAAACAACTCTTATTTAATCATATCATTGTAATGGTAAATTTTGTATGAATTTTTATTTTTGTAACACATATTACCCTTAATTATATCATTTTTCTAGTCGTTTGGCAAATGTGTATTGGCAAATGCGTAGACCTATATTACCCTTATTGAAAACTCTCGCAAAATATGGTTTAAATACCAGCTGCGACTTCACAACGGCTTCTCTTGCGTGCAGTTCCACCTGTACGGTACCATAAAATACCTTCCTTTTAGTTTCAGATATCAACACCTATCCCATTCAAAAATAGTCATCAGCATCCCTGCCGTTGAAATTCGTAAAGAATGTTATCGACTAGTTTGAGTCAATTAAATGGGTGTCATTCGTGCTGGTCAACAATAATCGCAATATTGGGTGACTTTATAGTTTAATGTAATCGGATTTAGATTATTTTCATTTCATAATTTGGAATAAAAATTTTTATTCTATAATTATTAGACTAGATATAATTTTATTAAATATCTTACTAAAATTACGTCATTTTGTATTAAAATTTATTTTTTTATATATAACTATAAAATTATTTATTTTTAAATAAATTTTAAGTTAACTCATCTGAACTCTTCATTTTTATGTTATCTGACGTATCAACACCTCAATCATTAAAATGAAGATCTTCAGTCCAAATCATGAAGGGAATTTAAATCCAATGCAACCAACCATCATGCCCTCCCTTGCCTAAACTGGAATCCTTGAAGCGAGCTCTAATAGTCTAATGCAATCAACCCTCATAATTTCTATACATAAATTTTATATCTAGGTCCAATTGTAAAATTCTTTCTCAAAATAATAATAAATAAATTAAGTAGTAGAAAATAAAATTTGATACAAAGTCATCCTTATTTATAATTACTAACTAAAATGGTAAGTGTTGTGGTTTAAAATCAAAGAATCATAAATAGTCACATTTATTTTGTTCAAAAATTCTCTAAGTGCATGTAATATTACTTGCAGCCAAATGACTACGTACATATATATACCCGTTGAATTAAAACTAGCGTCCCGTGCATGTTGCCTCCCACAACACTTAAACGATCATAGGAACTGCCTCCAATTTAAATCCTTTGTCCATACGCTATAGCCTCAAAGTGGGATATCACATGCATTCCCATAGAGAGAAACTGTATATGTGTATCAGTGTATATTTGTATGTATATATACATATACGATCAAGCTAAGCAAAAATATTTTGCCTAGTTTTTACTCTACCACTACATAAGATCTGATATTCTTACGTTTCGTTTGGAATTCGAATTTTTTATGGACAAAAAAAAAATGTGAAGGAAAAATAAATAAAAATATCTATTTTTCCTTCACATTTTTATTTTATCATCGAAAATTCAAGTTCCAAGTAGAACCCTAGTGATCACTAGGGTGACTATAATCAAACTCTCCTCCTCGATCCCTCTCCTGTTCAGAATAATAATAATCAGAACCAGCAGCAAAAGAAGAACTTCCTGTCTGCCATGGAAACTTCATTAGTTCTGCAATCAGTTGTTGATGAGATGCTGTTGAAGAAGATGATGACGAAGTGATTGATGAAGCATGTGAAGCAAGGGGTGGTTCTTGGTTTTATAGACTTGAAGAAGGAGCGCTCCACAAATTATCCTCTGTACTGTACGAAGGAGCTGTGCATACTGAAAAAGGCCTGGAAATGCTTCCTGTGGAAAAGGAGAGAGAAGAGAAGAGAAGAAGAAGGAAACGGTGGTGGTGGTGGTGCAACTGAGCTATTTATATGTTGAGGAACTCTGACTGAGTCTTGAAATGTATTCATTAAGTAGGAGGATTGGGTCCTCCCTTGAACTCGTTTGCGAAAATTAAGCTTAGCTTTGGTTCCTTTAAACTTTAAAGCCGCAGCATCATAAGCAGCAGCTGCAGCCGTCGCTGTATCAAAAGTTCCAAGCCATACTCGAGCTGCCTTCTTTGGGTCACGAATCTCCGCTGCCCACTTGCCCCATGGTCTTTGTCTTACACCTCTGTAGTGTCTTCTTCTTCTTCTTCTTCTTCTTCTTGTATTCCCTTCACAGGAGATCTTGTTTAATTAAATAGTCTATTTAATTTAAAGCTACAATAGGTAAAGATCAAGATGCTGTAAGGGAAATATAAAGTCATCGATCAAACAAAAAGAAAACATTTCAACTGCCAAGCCCCAACTCGCAGTTGTGTCCTCTTTATTAATTGGTGTACGTAACAATATCAAGGTATGCAAATTGTTAATCCACAAAACAAACCCTGAATCAAACTATTTGAAATGTAATAAGAGTTTGACCACAAAAATTATCCGTTAGTCATCCAGTGGTTGTCCTCAACAATTCTGAGTAGAATTTGGTCAATGTCTTACATGCATAAAATAGATCTAAAGCCACGAGTAAAAACATTTGGTTATTCGCGCGCGCACACATGTAGAGAGAGAGAGAGAGAGAGAGAGAGAGAGAGAGAGAGAGAGAGAGAGAGAGAGAGAGAGAGAGAGAGGGAGAGGGAGAGGGAGAGGGATTAGAAGAGAGAGTCAGGGGCCATTAAACTCTGTCAGGTTCTCATACAAAAAATTTTATGAAAGAAATGTTGACCCTGTAACATTTCTCCAAATTCAGAAATGAAAGTAAGACCTTCTAGACATAGGAGGAAATACAGTCCGATGTTTATAGATTTGGTTCTCCTCGTAGTGTAAGGCAACAAACTTAAATGATATGAATGCGTTGGGCCAGAAATTTACATGTCATGATCAGGGAACAATCTTGATTGGCATACACACATACACGCGCACGCACACACACACACACACACACATATATATATATATGTATGTGCATATTAGTTTACCTTGGTCCTGTGTGGGTGGAGGACGGTTATGATCAGTCGTGCCAGAATCTGAAACAGCAGGAAAGAGGCCTCCTTGGCCGTAACCTGAGCAAGGGCTGAAACCATGGCATAGTTGTCTTGTTGTGCCTGAGCTGATGATGAGAATACGGGGAAGATCATGCGATCATCCTTTTTGATCTCTTCCAATGCATCGGTCTTAGCAAAGGACATCATGTTATGCCTCCGATCTTAATAATTGTGACCAGCTTTGAAGAGAGTTTGTTGATGGCTATTTCGTGAA